>JANSTX010054433.1:0-11006 GCA_027564355.1 Penthetria funebris | reverse complement strand
TAGCTTATTTTTGTAATGAACTGTATTTTCACATCGAATATCATTTGGGATTCATAGGAGATTTACTTGGCATTAGTCCATTAATACCATCGAAATTGATGAACAATAAAGCCGCTCGCCCAGGTATGAATGGATTAGTGGCAGATATGAATGAGCAAATACCAATTGATAAAATGATGGAAATATATATGGAATTAATTGAAACAAATGAATACCTTCAAAAAGCTATAGAAAAATTTAAATCATTGGAATTCAAAACGGTTGCGAATAAAATTCAATCTATGTCGGAATTTTTCTATTTATTAGAAGTAATGAGAGGCTATGATATGCCCATTGATTGTTGGATATATGATATATTGTTGGCTTTAGAATGGCCATTATATCCTTGGTTGCATTTAAATTCATGTGAAATTAGTAATTAATTAGATTTGTTATTATTATGAATTAATAATTAAAATAAAATCATTTCGTTATTAATAATATTATAATAAAGTGTATTATACTCGTATGTATAATTTTAATTTACATCATAGAAAATGTAGATCACATAAAATATCACATATATATACACATAGATTTGTCCAGTTACCTATTTTGTTAGCATGGTACTGAACCATGTTTAGGTAAAAATGTTTTCAGTAATATAGATCTTAGTCGGCTACAGCATGTGTCTCACCATACGAGTATGTATACCAATAGATCAGATAATAATGATTAAAAATGCTAATCTACGGATGTTTTATTATAGTAGTAGACCGATGCAAGAAATTCTTCTTTATATTGTTAAGTCACATAAAGTACAAGTAAAGTAAATAATATATAGCTTCCGTATTTAAGTTTGAAATAGTGTGACACACAGAACAGAACTATTTCTTTATAACGATCGTGAATCATATAAGAGGGACTTAGATAAATATTCTATAATATATATATATATGTATATAATCATATATGCAATCATATATAAACTAGTAGTCTGGATAAAATACACATGCTATTATTAAAGCAAATAACAGGAAAGAATGTGTCAAATGGAAATGCTGTAGTATTTTCCTTGAAATTTAGGATTATTCAGAACGATAGAACAGTATTTTATGTTAAACCACATTGCAAAATACATATTAGGGTTTATTTCTTTCATTTTATGTTGTAAGAAATTTGAAAATAAATATGACACGTTTGTGAAACTGAAATGGGATATTTAACACTGTTTTTACTTATTTCTACACTTTTATATTACGTATATCCTTATACATAATCTATATATGAAACTACAATTAAATCACTATTAGATTATGTGTGTTTTTTATCCTAAATATACTCGTATATCATAGCTGTTGTAATATTTAATAAAAACATCTTCTGGTTCCAATACTAAAATAGCTTTAGACTAGAAGCAAATATGTATCATCTATTTCCATTCAAATTTATTTCCTATAAAACAATATTATCCTCGTATATTTAATCATTTATTATAAAATAAATTTGTGGATATTTGACTGCAATTTAATTTTATATTTAATGCAACATATTAATTTGTGTTAGCAGATAACATTTATACCAAAGTTCTTATATGTACAAACAAAAGGATTATATAGGCTAGGCACACAAACTCACAGTTATACAAATGAAATTGTGTAAATTATGTATAATAATTTAATCCAGTAAATTTATTGCAGGAATAATAAACAGTTGGTATGTACACAACAAATAAGGATAGAACAGAGTTTAACAAATAATAATATTTAAAGTTTTTAATGTTTATGTATAAATTACTTTACCAGAAGCATTTCAAATTATCCATAAACAGTAACACATGGGAATTAATTCCATAAGAAACACATAATCTAAAGAAATAATTAGTAAATGATTAAGTATATAACTGGATAATTATGATTAATACTATATTTTCTAGTTGGCAAATTTCAATTATAGTTATTTGACTTTACATTTGATGTTACATCCATATTTGAAACAGCAAATTAACAACGTAATGCCGCGCAATGCTCCCTCGAGTCGTAAAGGTTCAGATGAAACATACCGCTTAAAATTATAAGCATAAAATAAAAATATATATCAAATAAAATTACCAAGTAAAGTTTAATTGGTGGGTTCATTACTTACAATTATCAAAATTGATAATTAATTTTATATTAAAAATTAATTTTCTGTTTATGTGCACGCCTAATACAAAATTGAAAAAAAAAAACTTTTTCACTCTCTTTATGTGGGGGCTCGTGGTACGCAAACTGGTACTAAATTTAAAAAAACAGTTTTTTTCTACATTGATCGTATCATACTAACTTGACGTAATATAATGTATAATCTACCCCCACTGTCCCGAAATATCACAGTAATAGAATACAAACACTATACATTAAAGTACTTATTTAGCTTCACGTAAAACTATGTTCCTGCTCGCCTCATACTAAATTTGAAAAAACTGGTACTAAATTTTTTAAAAAAACTACATTTTCGAAGAAACATGTGTTCAACTTAAAAATAGCACCTAACACTTCTTCTAGCCCGTTACTGAATTTAAAAACAATGTTTTTATTTTGCTACTACTTTCTTTGAGACAAAATGTGTTTAACTTTAAATAGTACCTACTAACGTTTCTGCTCGCCTATTACTAAATTTTTGAAAAATAATAATTATTCTATAAAGTCCATAATTTTGATCTTTACCCAAAATTATTGCATAATTCACCAGCACTTTGGGATTCATTTGCTATTTCCAATGTGCATGTTATATCACAGAAACTGCAATTGTAGTTATTCAATTAGCAAATATATAATCAATTATAATGGTCCGGTTCTACATTTAAATATTTCAATAGAGTGGCGCATATGTTTCTAGGTATTTATTTTATTGGTGAGATACTTTTCATCCATTCGATGTACAGTAACAAATGGCATCTAAATTTAAAAGCGTATCTTTTTTTTATACTATAGTCATCATTCCAGAGCTGCCTTGAATCTAAAATATTTTGTAAAACTTTTCGTGTATGTCAAATAAATTTTTTATTAAAGTTTATCAAAAATTTAATAAAACAAGTAATACTTTAAAAATGACTTAATGCAGGTTAAAGAAAGTTCTTAAACTTATTTTCCTTTAGTTTTTATGGTTGATTATTTCCATATTCTTTCTATATATATATAATTTTTTTTGTAATGAAAATCAATATCGTTAGCCGAAAGTCCCCATGTTGTAGGATTATAAACTTCTATTTGCTTTCCTTTTTTGTTTTTTTTTTGTTTTTTATTTTTGTCTTTTTTTTTTTTATTTCAAATTGAATTTGCTTCGATTTATAATGGCTATAAATAAGCTTCAAATAATAATGTATAACCAATAACAATAAAATGGTATCGAGTAAATTTCAAATAGATAGACCAGGGAGTTGAGTGTCACTGTTGATTGTAGTTCAGGGAAAAGGGTATATTTTATCGACATAAATTTGCTGCCCTCATAAATTTTCAATACTTATAGATGTGATGCGTTGGACTTCGATGTGCTGTAGCTGTGCAAGAGCAAAATTACCACACAAATAAAATCACAAAACTTGCACAATGGAAAAGCATGGAGTTTTTAGTGTCTTACTACCAAATTTCATGTATCCAACAGTTAACGGAGTTTGTAGAAGACAATGTTATATATAGTAAAATTAACAATCGTTTCGTATTTCCATACCCACCAATGTGGTTGAGGGTCGAGATAAAGAATTGAAGATCTGTAATGATATATGATTCTTATATGATCTTTTCTCAACATTATGCAAAATTCAATTCTTTATGTAACTAACAAACAACATAATTGACCTTTTTCACCCAAGAAATTTTAATTTGACACTGTATGTATTCACATTTGAATATTCTTAATGTTATATAGCATTTTATATAATACCATGTATGAATTCTTTATGTTTATGGTTCTTGTAAAAACTTTTACTAAGGAAATTTTAGTTTTTAGTTTTTAGTTTTTAGTTTTTAGTTTTTAGTTTATACTCATAACTCTTCTATACTCATATAACTATTGGTAGTTAGAATTATTCTGTAAATTTCTTCATTACACTGAAACTATTTAAATTATGTAGAAAAAAATTTTATTCCTTTAATATAAGCAACACATTGAATATAATAAAATTCAGGATAATAATAATATATATTCGTAAATGAAAATTCTTATAAACTCTAACCACTAATTTTGCCATTAAATATATAATCATTTGATCAGAAAGTATGCATTTTAAAACCATTCTACGTATAATTGGTACATGGATATACTTAACCTCCTGCAATGAAATACTTATAAAAGCTGAATAAACGATTACGCTCGTTTATTCAGCTTTTAACATAAGTAATAATACTTATTGAGCGTAATACATAAGACTTATTAAAGTGAATAATTTAATAATATTAGATATATACTTTTCATTGTGTTTTTTAAATCAACGATAATATTTTAGGTCTCGCAATATATAATGTACAACTCCATTTCAACACACTCGCCACACGTAATCTCATATCGATTGATCGCTATTTGCAGACGATTTCAATAATTAGTTTTATGATCCCTAAGACTGATGCCGAAAAATCAATTCATTACCCTTTGTGAAGTCATAAAATTTGATAACAGTTTGATCACTCAAGGTTATTGTTTCAGTTCCATCCAACAGCAAGGAAATTCACTAAAAAAATTTCCACTTGTCACCCGACCATAATTTATGTCAATAACTATAACTAGACTAAAAAGTGTATATGTGTCGTGTTTGTCGACTAAGCGTAAAATATATCATTAATAATCGTAACACCACTATACTGAATTATTCAGATATTGTTAGGTATTGCAATAATTATTCATTGTAAGCAATAGGCCGCTTCCAGATCTACATAGTACATTCTGGTGTAAAATAGGAATTTATTTTGTCGCCACTGTTTAAAAAAAAAAAAGCAGAATAACAAAAGATCTAGTCGACCAAAAAATATCGTGACGGAAAACTGTCATTAAATCAAGAGATATAAAGTGGTTAGATGTGGAATGCAAGATGCTGGCTAGAAATCATCAGCAATATTTGTTTTTCGTTTTTATCATTACTTAATATTTTATTTTAGTACTTTTATATTTTTTATTATTAAACTTATCGTCTATTCGTCTTAATTATAATTTAAAATTAACAATTTATCTTCGATTATTTGTAATATGCATGAGGTCAAAAGTTATTAAATTATCGCCAGAAAGAGGAATTCACAATTTAAAACCCATAACCGAGCATCCCAGGTATCATTGAAAAACTTTTGTGATTAATTTTGTATAAATACTTTGAAATATGTTAACGTGACTGAACTCTTAATTTTATTTTAAGTTATAGGACAAATAAAATGTAATACAATGGAATTATATATTCAATAAGTCGGCTATATACCCCAAGACCTTTACGTTAAACCCTTTTCAGTCAAAAATTGTGATTTATTTTGTTTTATTTTGAAATGAATAAATTATACAATGTCTGAATCTATAATTTGTTGAATTTATATTTAACTTTAAAATATTTTTGTGTTATTACTCAAAACTTGATATTTGACAGACTTTGCTAAACATCAGAAAAAATATTATAAGTTTTAAAAGAAATATTATACTTTGGCAAAATGAAGATCAAGTTTGAATATACAAACATTCTGTGTATTAAAATACAAAATATTTTTTCTGCAACATGATATTTAAAGTAATTGTCAGTAAAATCTATGTTCGATGTTTGTTTATATGAAACGGTCACCATAATTACCATTGTTGTCAGGAACTGATGAAGGTATTAACCAGGCTGTTGTTTGATAAAAAAAAAATAATTATGAAGATTATGTTTGTATTTAGTAGATAATCCAGTCATTGGTTGATAGAAGAACATGCTAGTCTATTTATTTATTTTGGTCAATGATGTGATACATATTTATTATAATTAAAATGCATTTTGTGAATAATTGAACTTGACACAAAAAAAAGACACTTCGAAGTTATCAATCGACTAATTGACGACACGGTGTGATATCACTCTAAATAATTACAACTTAAGATTGAAATGTTTGTAAAAGGTCTAATCTCTCATTTTAAATAGTCATAAATGATACCTGCAATATTATGCACACCTACAATACTATACCCAATATAATCTAATTTATAGCTACTTGCTGTATAAGGTATTCGATTTGTGAATTCACTTTGATTAAAATGCATATAATACGAGTATGTATTTTATTTTTATAATTATTATATGTATAAGCTACTTACCCTTTTTAATTGTTTCTGTTATTTTTGGTGATTAAAGCTAACCAAAACAAATACACGATCTTCATTAACATGGATCACTATTTTATCGATATTACGAGTTAATAAATTGAGTACACATTTTCATTTATTGAATATGACATTTGTCGTATTGAATACCTGTATTTCAAAAATTAAAATAAATAATTAAATAATAAATAATTAGAAATATTTTAAAGGACCAACATAGATCTTAACTTGCTGAATTGAATACCTTAGATCTAGTATTTTATAGTTATTTAATTGACAGAATCAATAATATGTAATATTTATATTTGTTAATCACAATGTCAATTCATTTTTGTACACAAAATTAAATCGTGAAGGAATTCCATATGCTGAATTATATCTTAAATCAGGAATCCTTTTAACATTATGGGTATTAGTAATTATTTGATATTTGATTTGATTGATTCGATTCAAACTCACAACCGTTTTAGTAGTTTTGAAATGAATATCATGGATTCCACTTTCAAGTTTCAATAACACAATCCTGATCAACATGTTTGTCATCCACTTTTAAGTAACGTAAATTTAGTGATTAATTGGTTCGCAATTTTTACTAACAAATCTTTTCTGATACAGTTAATCATAGTTTAAAGTGAATTCTCTTTGGAAATTTATTGTTTTTATTTTATTTGAAACATTTAAAGACAACGCAAATTTTATTTTCATAAATAAATATATTTACATTATGTAAAATATTGTTAATTGTTTTTTTTTTTTTTATATTTACATTTTATATATTATCTTTACCATATCTCTTATATAAATATTTGATTACTAATAAAATTTTTAATATTATAAAAATCAACGTTAAAAATAATTCTTTTCATTTATTCACAACATTATTTTTCTATAAATAAATACATTTTTTTAATTAAAAAATATGTTACTCTCATTTAATTTGGCAATTTTACATTAATAATTTGATTAAAGATTAAAATTTGCATTTTTATTTTATAACAAATCTTTAATTTTTTAATATTTAATTTAATTTAGTTTTTTTTTTAAAAAATTGATCAATTTATTAGAAAATACTACGTATTTCTTATATTGTCATTGCTTTCTATAAACATAATTTAATAAAAATTTTGAGCGTTTTTATATTGGCTAGCAAAATACTGCATTTATATATGGATTTTAATGTAACAACAACAGCTCAACTTTCATATGAAGTTGATATCAAAAATACAAATGGAATCTATCATTAGTTATGAATGGTGTTAAATAGCGTGACCGACTAATATCTGAAGTTGCTCAAACTATATTTACTTCAACGGTAGTATCATCGCAAAGAACACAGTATATGTCAATTATTTTGCGTGGTATAGTACCCAAAAATTGTTGCAAATGACCATCTTAGTAAACAACATCCTAACTTAGACCTAACTCTATTAATATCTTACCAATATTTTGGTACAATTAACATAAACTATGGTATGTTACTACAGACTTTCAGGTATGAAACCAAATATAAACAAGAATCTGCGAGTCAAAATTTCTGGGCACTGAATACCTCGAACTATAACTACACCCAATATGATCTTCTAAACTTTAGTTTGTCCCTAACAGTTACTCATTTAATAAATACATCATTCAATAATTGTTAGCCTTGTTTTTGTGGTTGTTTTGATTTTTATGTTATTCTGTTTTTTGGTGGTTGCCTTGATTTTTCTTTCTATCTTTAATGTATTTCTTTTGGTGTTTCTAGTTTGATTTTCGCCAATTTGGCTATTTTTCCCCTATTTTTCGGCCTGGTTAGTTTTATTATTTTCCTAAACATTCGTGTTTGTGTTTGTCTAACGTTTCTATTATTGCTGTTTTGGTTTTCTTGCTCCTGTTTCTCTGTGTTTCTTTCTATATTCTCGTCCTTCTTTCTGCTTCAGTTTCTCTCCGTCATTTCCTGTTTATTGCATTCCGTGCAATATCTGTATATTATTTTGTTTTTTCTTACGTTTTCCTTTCTTCCTTTACTTTCCCTTTCCGTTTTTGATTCGAATAATATGTTGTTGTTGCTTTTGGATATGTATCTATTATGTTTATTTTTTCTTTCTTAATTCCCCCTGATTTTTTAATTTTCTTGTTTCCCTCCAATCTTGCCATTTTTATGTTTTTTCTGTCCTCAATGTTGTATTTTTCCTTCGGGTTTTCCTTTCTCCCTTCCGTTTTCGTTCTTTCTATGTTTCTTCTTGATAATTTCGTTACTTTGTTAATGTTTCCTATTTTAGTGCCCTACTCATTGTTGTTTTCTGCATTTTCATTTACCCGTTCTTAATCTTCCCTTTCCTCTTTCTACCTTTCGATTCTTCTTATGTATTTTTTTTTTCATTTTATTTAATATTTCTCTATTTTCTTTGTATAATTCCTCTAGGTGTTCGTATTTGGATGCGTATAGTATTATGAATATTTGTTATATTATCTTTTCTTTTTTGTATCCGTTTTCTAGGAATATCTCTGCTTCCCCTTTCCTCCTTATGTTTGTTTATTATTGCCCTGTATATGTATTCCTAGATGGTATTGTTTCTTGTGCATTCATTGTGGTTTTCTCGTTTTCCTCTATTTTCTCATTTTGTTCCCTCATATTGCTTATGATTTTTGTATTCATTTTTTCTATAAATTCTTCCGCTTTCTTTACCTGTTGTTCCTTTGCCGTTATTGTTGCGTATCTTCCCTTATCCGATGTTCCTATTTTTTGTTTTGTTATATATTCCAGCTGTCTATTATTGATTTCTTTCGTTAACCTGTTTTCTAACATCACCCTTATTATATCCTTTATTTTTTTTGGCCTGTACTATGTGTTTGTGCTTTCCCTTTTCTTCTCCCCGGCTATTCACCTTCCATTTCATTTTATTGTTATTTTTCTATGCCTTTTTTATCTTTTCTCTTTGCCTGCCAAGGGTCAAGCTTTTGGTTATGTTTTTTCCCGCTTGGTTGTTTCGTTGTAATTGCTGGGTGGAGATACACCCGGCTTCCTTGTTTACCATTTCCACGTGCAGTTCTCTTCCTTCACTCGTTTTTTCGTTCATTCATTCATTCCCTTTTTTCCCCATTAATTCCCAGATTCTCGATCCTACTTTCTTTTTCGGTGCTCCCTCCTTTTGCCGTCAGTGGGATTTTTATTTCTCGCTCTTGAACCTTTTTCAAAGCTCAAGAGACGGAGTGACCCACCGATCGTTGCCCGTCCCTACCTCTTGGAGGCGGATTTTAGGAGTTTCCTTTGTTTTTTTTTTGTGTTTCCCTACTGGTACCTTTTTTGTCTCACCTAGTTAAAGGGACATGCGACACGTGCAGATTTGCTTTGCTGGCCCCGTTATAGGCCATCCCTATTCCCTATTTTCCGTTTGGGTATTTATCATATTGCGCGCGTCATGGCTATGATATTTTGCAGTCTTTGCCTTTCGTGGCCTCAGCTGCGTTTTCAGATAGTTTTTTTTCTTTTTTGTTTTTGTTGTACCTATATAGTAGTTAATTTTCTGGGATTAATATTTATTTGTTTGTTATATGTTTTTGCTTTTAATTTTGTTTCTCGTTTTTCGCTTTATATTTATGTATTATATTTATTATTTGTTGTATAAAAAAATATTTTTTTGAACAAAGAACTCTTAACTTTTTCTCTGGTGCCTACTCCTTGTCCCTTTTCCCCACTTTATCCTTTGGCTGCTTTTGACTGGTTTGTGTTCCTGTTTTGTTCTCCTTTTTGCTTCCCTTGTATTTATGTAATTTTTTTTCCCTTTTCTTGATTTTCTTTTGCATCTTTTCTTTATTATCCCTTTGCGCTCCTTTGCCTGTTTTAGTTCCCTTTCTGCTTTCCTTTCCGTATATAGTGAGCTATGTTATCGTGTTATATGTATCTATATGTATTCCCTTTGTGTTCCTATGTTTGTTTTTATTTTTCTTTTTGTTTCTTTTTGTTTCTTTGGTTTTGAGTTTTTTTTTGTTTGGTTTATGTATTTGACTTATTGTTGTTAGGTGTTGTTCCTTTCTTTTGATGGTTTGTTTTTCGGATATGTTTTGTTGAGTTTAAATTCTTTGTTTCAGATGGATGACACGCACTTCGTGAACCAGTTTTTAGATTTTCTTGGATATCATAATTGGCTTTTCATTACCATGTACTAATGGGTGTATCTGGTTTTGAATTGCCACTTATGTTTCTCTCTCTATAAAACTAATTTACGGCAGCCACCTGTAGGACTTTTTTGTAACCTGTGTTGTTCTTTTTTTCGAATTTCACCAGGGTTAGGTGTTCATCCCAGCAAGCTGTGTTGTTCTTTTTTTCGGAATTAACCTGGGTTAGGTGTTCATCCGAGCAAGCTGCGATTTCCTTCTCCGTTCTGGAATAATTTTAGCATTCTATTGTTGCGTCATCTTGCCTTAACCTGCGAGTTAGGATGTACCCTCTCGCATGTTATGCCAGTTAACGCAACCTCTTGATCGCTGTCTTACTGTTGATTCCATTTCGGTTTTAGTCCTCTGCTGCCTTATGCCACGTTTTATAGTAGACTTTCGGGCTGCGTTTTAGTTGCCTGGGTTTTGTTTTTTCTTTGCCTTTTGTGTATGATTTTATAGCGTTTTTTCTGCTTCCGTGCTTGTTTTTTTTTGATTTTTTGATTATCTTCTTCTTCTTCTTCCTTGCCTTTTTCCTTATTCAGGGTCGGCCCTCCTACTTCTCAATCTATTTCTCCACA
>JANSTX010054432.1:0-11007 GCA_027564355.1 Penthetria funebris | reverse complement strand
ATACATGTTACATATACGTATATGGATCAAAAAAGGTTTTTAATTTAAACATCCTTATTTTAAAAAAAAAACGATGTAACATAAATGGATGGACTCGTCTGTTAATAAAAAGTATTTGCGAGCCTCATTGTGAATTCAACCATTTTATGCGATAAATACAACAGACACGTCGACAACCGACAGGATTTGGTTATAAATTCACTATTTTATTTATATGGAATATGTTATGTCTGGGAATATTTCTTCTATGCCTTTAAATAAATATAAAATCCACCAGACGTATATTTTTTTGCTTAAACTTCATATATATATATATATACCTATTACGAATATTACCTTGAATTACCTTATTACCTTTAACATTATCAACCCGTATGTTTTCTGAATAAACGGACACCGGGCTGTTTTTTTTTGCCTTTCTTTAAATAATGAATAGGAAATTCAAAATAATTTTTTTTTGTATAAAAAATTGGACAATACTCTTAGAAAAGGTATTTTAAATGAAACTGACAACTGAATTATTCAATTTCATATGAATGCATTACGATCAAAATAATAATACGCGCCTATATGTAATATATATTATAATATATTTAAAGGAGTATTGTGTTTATTATTTTTATTTTGAAGGATGAAAAATAATTTTCTATGACCTGTTTATTAAGTAAATAATTTATTTATTATTCTCTTCTATATATAACCTAATATATAGACAATTGTTTTTTACCTATATATAATTAATTTATATAAAATTAGAATATAAAAAGACTTTATTTGTGATCAATCCAACGATTCATATTATTTCATTTGTTTTAAAGATACTCTTAAACTAAGTTTATGATAATATTAAGTCAATACACATCATCTATACACCACATGGGTCACATATATGGGTGCATAGTGTTGCACTTCAAATAACATAACCAAAAGAACTGTTCGAGATATTGATTTTTTTTCTCTAATTTCAAAATATAGAATCAATGATAATTATCCGGTTCTATATATATTTAAATAATTCAGCAATGTGTTATATACATTTATCATCAGCTATTTTCACCTATTGGTGATAAATACTATAAATATTCTCCCACACGCCAGGTGTTGAATAAAAACAATTATTGCATCAATCGTTTATAGATTATCCAAACTATCCTTAATTTCTACTGATGTATTTTAAATTGATTAAATTCCATGTTCAAAGTGTTATAATTATGCTAGATGGTTAGAAGAACACAAGCCGGAGTTATACGTTTTATTCTTAAAATTGTCAAGTATTATTTTTATTTAGATTATAGTTATAAAAGGATCATTTATTCTATTTCAAGTTTCGATTTTCGAGAAATATGCAGTTGTTATTCGCAGAAAAAAAAACAATTTTTCAAATTTAATCATATAAATTTAGAAACATATGTGCTTTCTTTAAAAAACACCCCTTTCTTTAAAATATGTGCAAATATTTATGCTACCAATTATGTGCATTGAGAGAAGCATATATTGTATACAAATAATCAAAACCATATATCCTTAAACATTCTTTAAAATTTGATTTGTAAAAAATTATCGAAAACAGTATGGAATGTGTAGTTTGTGTATAACAATAATTAATTTTTATCATTCAAATTCATTTAAAAAATTATAAATTTTTCTCTTTTTTAGATTAAGCTTATGGACATACAATTGAAATGTTTGCAACATATGGACAAAATTAATCACAAAGCTCGTTATTTGGATAGCTATTATAATCAAGCTGGATCGCCAACTAAATAGATAATACACTATCTTTAACACAGGTATGTAAAATTTGCTCTAATTCTAATATTTAATCGTATACATAATTTATTATATAAAAACATAACTTAATAATGTGTTGAATAATGTATCAATTGACAATCATCGCATGAAAAAGTCAGCGATTAATTGTTTATGTAAATAATTACTGTTGGGATCCAATTCTTTGTCTCATATAATAACATTATAAATGATACTATGAATATTAGAAATTAACTTTTTACTTATAACTAATAGCCTTCCATCTGGAAACTTTGAATGACTGAGCTACGGTCACTTAGTTAAGAGAAACTAATCAATAATATATAGTCGTCTTGCCCAGAACATCAACGAATAACAATGTATTAATAATAAATATCTATAGAAAAAAATGCCAAATAGCATAAAACATCTTTGCATGACATTACATCGTACACATAAAATTCACACCTCACTTGTAGGATATGCTAGAAAATTTTTTCAAATCGTTTCTCTCTTTGGTAAAGATTCTTATAAGTAAATTTATATGCTATCAAAAAAAAAAAAACAAATTCTTCAATTAATAAGACCTGCAATAACATATGAATTCACTGTCTTGATTTTCGATATATCTTTTCTGATCAAATGGAATATTCGTTCGGTAACCGCGGTGTTTTAAAGACATACTGAAAACCCAATATACTTACAGGTTGCTGTAGTTAGGATGAGCACATAAATCATAGATTCAATTATCAAAACAATCTTTATCACCCATCACAGACTAAAAATTTATATATTATCAACGTTCAAATATGAATGCTAATATGTTGTTTAAAATATAGTCATTATGGCTAAGATATTTTGCACTAGTATAAACTTAATAAAAAAAAAATCCAGATCCGTTGTTACAAGCAACTTATCATATCCTATAATAGAATGAGAAACTAGAAAATATAATAATTTCTAAATATGTAAATGAGTTATGAAATGAGTGCATATATCAAATGTATACTCAATACATAATATTGATATTCACCTTCAAGAGTGTATAAGACATTTAATGACATACGCATTATACGCAATATATCACCACACCAAATGGAAACAATTAGATTCCTTAAACATAAAGTTGTGCAATTAATCACCGGCGCTAGAAGACCTATACAATTGAATACAGACATATTAGCAATTGTCGTCCTCCGCAAATGCATCAAACCGACCAAATTTTATGAATGTCGGTTAATCATATAGAATAAAACACACAATAAACTTTTTTCATATGAACGAGACTGGATCACCTGTATTATAATTGCTGTATTTTAACTATATTCCACCAAGCTCTCTACTAGTTTCATTTACAATATTGAAAAAAATCCTAAACACCTATAAATTTTATTACTTACTTAACAATTGCTTTAATAACATTACCTTTTATTAATTACTGTTGTCTTTGTTTACAACAGGTCTACGTGTACCCAGATCACCACTATAATAACGGTACCTTTTCTACTTTGATCTTACCCCCTCAATGTCAATGTCATTTTTCGTTCTACTTTTTTATCCCCAGTTTTACTCTCATAGTCACTTAACACTAATTTTAGTAATCCTTTTTTTTTCCCAGTTTTAGTAGCAAATATTCTTTTCCACAGTTAATTGCCAAGAGCTACAATTAACCTCTGGGTTCTATGAGCTGTAACTGTAAATTTTTTATTTTTCATGATTTACAAATTTCATATAAAGGATTTTTGAATTTGAATTTGAAAAAAAATAAATTGCTTAATTATCAAGTAATACTAAATTAATTTAATGAACTTATTGCGCTTAACTGTGCGTCTTTACTAACGTAGCCTGTTCCATTAAATGCATTCAAATTTATGTATTGTAAATAAAATACTATTCGTAAATAGTAATAAATCGTTTAACGTTGGTTTTTTTTTCATCTGTGCATAATTAATTGTATGTAAATTTGTAGAATGGACCGCAGAAAATTTATTTCTGCATTGGTTTGATAAAATATTGCACTGTAATTATTCATTTCCATTTTATATTGTTATTATAATAGGTGCATTTATCATATTATGTGGTCGTACTATCATAGTTGAATATCGATTGAACAAATTGGCCTTCTGTATATTACTTCATATTCCACATATATACATAAAATAAATATTGCAATTTTATTTTTAACGTACATATACCATATAATGTTATGTGAACATTGTTATACATCCTTCAGTTTTGAATTTGTGAAGACACATGCATTTAAAGCATATGCAATTTTATAATTTTACAAATATCCAACTATAGAATGCAATCGACTGTACTTACAGTAGTATAAATCTGAACAATTCAATTGAACAGAAATTTAAACAAAAAAATAAAAATTAATAAATAAATAAGAAACAAAAAAAAAAATGTAATTCTTGCACCTGGACCTTTTTATTTATACGACAATAAATTGACCTCATTTCTTATATATTTTAAGATTGCTTATCCAGACAATATAAGGCAAGATCAAAAGATAAACAAAGTACAAAAGAACGATAAAAAAAAAATTACTAATAAAAAATATAAGAAGGATTTAAAATTATTTCCTCTTTTGTTCAATTCCTCAATCCTCAATTTGAATCTTACGTATATTATATGTACGCGCCGCATGTATATTGGTAATGTCACACACTATGTAAATTTATGTGGTTTGATAGCATATAAATTTATGTTTCAGAATTCAGTCCAAACATAAATGGCTTTGACTCCTTAATGAGACTGTACAATAATTTAACAAAACCGTAAAAAGAGCAGCACCCAAAATAAAATAAAAAGTTATCTGATTGATGTAACAAGTGGCATAAAAATGTCCGTTTTTATGTTCCTTTTTTTTTTTTTTATTATATTTATATGTTATATGTTACTATACGAGTATATATGGTCCTTTCTATGTTAATTTCTATATATTGTAGAGGAAATAGACCTAAATTTAAATCTGATATAACCGCTTTATATACTTACACCAAGAGTAGGTCAAGTGGTATGGTAGTCATCATTTGGGTGATTGCTACAGAAAATAACCCTGTGTGGTCAGTCGGTCATTTACTTTTAACTCTCATTTTTGTTTTATTATTTTTCTATCTTTTTTTGTTTTGTTTTTAAGTGTGTTAAAAAGGAATTGGACAGTTATATACAACAGAAGGGTTCTTGTGGAAGGTTAACACGATTGTTATTAAATGTTGTTATATTTTGCTTTAAAAAATAAATTATGTTATTATAGAAGAACCACTACTTATATGTAATTATGCTATTATATTAAGTTGTTTACAGTAAATAATAGTTTATATTCGTCTATAGTATACGATTAATGTTCAAAAGAAGATTTTTTAAAATAGTTATATTTTTTTTTATATGCAGTTTATGACTTATTAACTTTAAATGAAGTTTTTCTAATTTAAAACGTTTTTTTTTAAAATTAAATTGCAAATAATATACAAGTTAATGTACCATATATAGGACATCCGTATATAACAAGAACAGTTTGTTTAAATTTTGAAAATCATTAAGGTACTGTTTTGCAATAGAAAATAGTATTTTTCGATGTAAATTTTAAATTTATTATTTTTGTAACGAATTTGGTCTTTATTAAATATGATGGTCAGCAAGTTTCCTTTATGCAATTACTTGCGCTTGATTGCTGATAATTGTACCAAAAAGTCGAATATTTACCCTCATGAACTCAACTATTTTCAGTTTCAAATTAACTACTTTTCAATGTTATAAATCTATAGTACCTTGTTTAAATTACATAATACATACCGTTAGTAGTCCGTTCATGTATCCACTAAAATAGGTTAATATTGCCTGAATATTAACACAATCATAGAGCTCTCCAACACGCTATAATTGACATATCCTATATATATATATATTAGCGTGCACTACTATAAACATTTAGCATATTGATCTCATCGTTTGGATGTTCTCAGTTTTGTCAAATTCACAGTGTTATTGCCTTGAATTTCGTCCGAAATTCATGTGAAGTCTTTTTTACTGTTCAACAATACATAAATAAACAAATTGCTCATGTTTGATTGAAAGACACTACTTTACGATGGCTAGAGTTCATGTTGTAGCAAATGGTGAACCATAGAAAAATATGAATTTGGTAATTTGTGTATGAATCCCTTAGAAAGCATTCTGTGCCCAGTTGCTTGGCATTCGGGAATAACAACGAATTCCGTAGACTCAATTTCTTTCAATTCCACAGACTCCTTTATCGGAAAGTTGATGCGCCAGAACTAACTATGTACAACATTGACATCTTTTCTTATGAAATGTAATGTATTTTGAAAACATTGTTATAAAATAACAAATATGAAGATTCATAATTGACTACATTGGCTGCATTTTTAACACTTCGAGTGACGGCACGTGTATTGTAATAGCACAAATGTCTTATTTTGCTGTTTATTATTTTAGGCAACACCACGCGTGAGCACAAATGCGTCAACGAACAATTACCATTATTTACGGTCAAAGCACATACACTTCAATCCATCTCCTTCCACTATTACTGGCCTACTTCATGACGGTTCTTCATCACGTTGTTTTTGGACGATCGGGTCTTCTATTATGAATTTCTGTCAAGTGCGTATTTTGCAACATCATCGATCGGTCACCTTGAAAAAAAAAAAACAGTCTCTAAATCTTAACGAACGAATATTAAATGACTAATTTATTAATCGATAAATAAATTGCACTTCCTTTTTAGACTATCAGGAACGAAACATTATATCATATATACGTCAAATATCTGAAGTGATATCTTATACATTTATTCAACATGACATATACCAATAATGTCGAATCTTCAATTTTGTTAAAAAAAAAAAAGCCAAGCTTGTTTTAAGTACCTCGACATAAAGATATATGCAAACCATCTGCGGTTTTTTGATATGCTATAATAATAAATAATAATATAATATATAATTATAAGCAAAACGTAAAAAAATGCGTCCAAATCTGTAAAAGGGCTTTTTATCTTGTCAAAAGAAATATTTTTTAAAAACTGGGGAGAGAAGAAAAATCATTACAAAAAAAAAAAAAAATAAAAAAAAAGTAAATGAAAACAACGAAATTCAGAACAACAGTCCAATATACTCTCTCTTCATCACATCTGCCGACCATAGGTCAAAAGGTTTTTGGTATTTCACATATTTTTTATCCTTTAATAAAATACCTCAGCAGAAACATGAATTTAGGACTTGCATCAACAACAGCTAACAGCAAGAACCCCTTTTTTTTTTTTCTTTATTTTATATTATGTTAAATTGTGGACTATACTAATACAATATTTATTATTATGTCCACATTTATAGTTAGCGCTAAAAATAAATCTCGTGGACCTTAATTCGGGTAATCTGCATATTGTAAAAATAATAAAACAATTTTTTTTTTACTGACAAAATGTTTCAGGTAAAAGGTTCTTTGCTTCTCGAAGAGAGGGAAATGTATTTTGTGTGTGTGTTTTTTTTTTTTTTTTATTATTTGTTTTCATTATTCCTGAATTAAATTTCAATAAAATTTATACAGGAACTTATTTAGTTTACGTGTTATATTATTAATAATATAAGAAAAGTTCCTTTAAGGAATTCAATACATTTCTAGAACGGAAGAAAAGCAAATGAGTTACAACGGGTGGTATAGTGTAATACGGTGAGCGCGGAGTTCTTTTCCTATTGTATACAAGTATAATGTGTTAAATAGAAAAATTAATTAATTAGATTAATTTAAAATTGAATTAAAATTAGTGATGATTATAGTATTTAAAATTACGTATAGTGTACCCGAATCAATGTGTGAATCAAATTTAAAGTTTAATTAAAAATTAATTTAATAGTGTCAAGTTTTAGTAAAAATCGAATATTTGATTAGCAACAAATAATTGGAATACTAAATGGATTAATACCGTATCTATTTCGTCAGTATAATGAACACTTTATTGTATCATTTATTTAAATCGAACCTGTACAAATATCTAACAAATTTTTATATTGACATTTTGCATCTAATTCAAACTGTCAACTGAAATTTATATGTTATATTTTGAACAGTTGCATATATGCGGTTTTGAATATTGCGTTTAATACGAGAGGTAACAAATTTAAGCAGAAAAACAATCTTCAAAAATAAGTTTTTTAGCCTATTATTATCTAATTTTAATTAATTTTACTTTCTGATATATGTCGGCAAATAGATAACTTACCCATCATTTAAAATATTCATTCATATATTGAATAAAAACAAAAAAAAAATCGTTATGTCAACACCACCCCATTAAATAATTAGGCATATCAGGCTATAAGACAGTAGTAGATAGAATTTAGTAAGGCATAATTTTAGTAGTGAACTCAAACAAATTTAAAATGAGGAAATTATGTTAAACGTAAAAATCCTGTATACATTTGGGTGAATGTCAAAATCCCTTTTTGGGAATGTTTCGAATTTTTGTGCAAGAACTTTTATATTATCTAACAAAATTCATGATTTCCAGACACGGTAACAATTATATGAAAGAGTCTTTGATTGTCATGATTTTGTCATGAATATTACATCATATGCAGGTGATATAAAGAAATCTGGCTTAATGGCTACCACACGATTGCCAGAAAAAATTTCTATTCTATTAGTAATTCATCCAACATTTTATTCATTTTGTCTCGGGTGTTTTCTAGCTGATTTTTAACAATTTAAGGAAATAGTGACAGACACACCATTTAGGTTCTAATGATTACACAATTAATTAAATTATTTTGATATGAGATGAAAACCAATTAATGTTGTGTTTATCCTCATAATTACTTGTTTAGTGTTTCTAATGAATAAGATGCTATCCTGTGATACATGAAAACATTTAACAGACTTTCTTTCAAATTTGTTTTATATTTTTACCAATTTTAGGGTTTACAAAAAATTATTTTTAACATTTAACCATAATTCAACTGACTACAAAAAACATCAGATTAGTGGTTCAGGCTTTTGGCTCCCGTTAGAATACTCTTCAATTTACAAAATACCAGTATTAATAGCAATAAATAGTAGTATATCCCATAAATTTCAATATGAACATAACATATATAATTTACAGTAAATATAACGTACCGGCGGCATCAAATATATCAACAAAAAAATCTTCTAAATATTCTAGTTAAGCGAATAAATATATATTGCAATATTATCAACTGGATGCCTTAGTGATATAATCCAATGCCTTGTCTCATAATCGTATCCACCCGTCTTAAGATCCGTCAATCTCCACACTTTCTTATTTGTCATGAGACAGTTATTGACGTGAATTAGTCGTCACTTTCCAAATTTTACTTCAATTCAAATATTCAATTTTAGATTTCGTGCCATTTGTAATAACTATCACAGCGCATACAAATCACTTAGTGTAGAATTATAGCCAGAATTTCGTTTATTGTGTTCATTGCAGTGTACCTTAATTATTAGTTTTATTTGGATTCAAATGCTAGTTATAGTATTTTGCCTTTTTTTGTCATTTCAAATCATAATAGTGGATTTAATTGAACATTGGTTATTCTCTAGTTGCTTCTCCACAAATATTAGGTTCCATATGTATCATAACTAATCTATTCCTTCTTATTTTATTTATAATGACACCAATAATTGTTTCATCAGTTTGCGTCAATTTATTTGCAATTGTGGTCAAATCTTGTCACACAATATTAAGCAACGCGATAAATGGCCTGCGAACTGTTATTTCTGCATTATTCTGCAATTGAATATCAATAATAAATTTCGAAATTTTTCATTAAATTTGCATATTTATTTAATACGAAAGTGACCATTAAATGAATAGTGATTCTAGTGAACATCCGCAATATAGAAGCTAATGCACGTATTGAATCACAATATTGTGATTGGTGCACATGTTCGTATAATCATTCTAGTTCTTCTAGTTCCATATATAGAGTCTGGTTAAACTTGTATTGCACGTTATTTTTTACTGTTATAATTAATGGAAATGATTATTTCAATTGGAAAGGAAATAAAAGTGTAAAATAAATCGAAAGTGCATTACAATAATATCGGTAAATAGTGTCACCAATGGAGAGCATATCGACTCGAAAACACTTTAACAACAAATTACAATAAAGTATCATATAATTATCGTGTCTAGAATATACAATGTATATACTCGTATTCTGGCGGGTAGGAATTTGAATGTACAGAAAGTGGTGGATTATGACTCACGTAGGCTTTGGGTAAGAGAGAAATATATTAAGCGATTTGTAAAATGTATAAATATATTAAAGTTTTGTATACGCTCTTCATTTTTATTACCTCTCTATTTATAGCATATTCTGTCAATTTTCTCTGTACCCTGCAGCCGCCCCGATATATATTTTGAAACTTATTATCACCCTTTATCCTTCTATAGTACCAGAGTTAATATCCGAAGAACCGTGTGTCCTACAATTCGAATATTTTTTATTTGATGCGATCATATATAGACGACCAAGTAACGAATGTATATGAGGTCAAATTAGTTTACAGCATAGAATTTTTATGTATTTAACGAGTTTGTACCATTGTAGACGCTTACCTTCCCATGTTATTTGTCCAAAAGATTGTACATTGTGGGAAACCTCGTAACTATGTTGGTTATTTATATACAATATACATAATTAAAATCAGACATTATGCTTTCTAAAATTGATTCACATATTTTCTACATTTTAATATCTAACAATTCAATTTATTTATATATTTCTACATTATATTCTATTTTAATGTTAAACCATTAATTTTCCGGAACAATATTTCAATTTGTCTCGTCGAATTGAAAATCAACCAGAAACTAAACCCCTATATGATGTTTATTATGCATTTCCACCTAAATCATCTATTAATTCACCATTCATAATGTAATGTCTTTTTATTATATTTTTTGTTTTTTTCTTAACATTTTCTTGATTAAATAATTTTCTTTTCTGATATTTATATGAAAGAAAAATAGAAAAGTTTTTCATTTAAAAATTGTCTTTTAAATTTATGTGCATAAAATTTTGGAAAATGAAGAAATGAAAGGACACAAATTAATTCTTATGAATATTACAAAAACAACTAAACTTTTAGTGTTTGTTATAAGAAAAGAAGAAAAATTCAAAATAAATTTTACTTTAAATTCTATGCATATTTTTTATCATTTGTAAGAAAAAGAAAAATTAATTGAAAGAAAAAAGA
>JANSTX010054431.1:0-11009 GCA_027564355.1 Penthetria funebris | reverse complement strand
ATTGTATAAACTGCATAATGATGTTTAAAAAAAAAAAGAAAAAAATCTCGCTTTTCTCTAAAATGTTAAAGTTAAATATATACGAGTTTGCATATATGCATAAATGCATATATGTTTCTCTAAAGTGAAAAAAAAAAAACTAAAAATAGTAATAAAAATACATAATTAACATTTAAATAGCATGTACTATGTGCACATACATTACTAAATAGCTTAGTAGATAATATACTGTGAAAATAGATCGGAAGTTTTGTATTAATTGAAATAAAAACGTTTTTTGTTTTTCATTTTAAATCATTAGATTTATTTGCAAATGGTTCATTGCGTGGCGTTATAAATATACTCGTAACAACATAAAATTATACAATTATTTCTTGAATTTACAACCGCAAATAAAAGGAAGGAAGAATTGATGATTATTGTACAAGGAAATTGCAACATTTTTTGGTAATAATTTCATTGTTTTGCTTTGATTTTGCAATAGTTTTTAATAAAAAAAAAAAAAACCATTAGATACACACGAGTATTATACATGTTTTTTATATTAAATATTGCAATTTAGTTGATGTTGCTTTTTCTTATAGACCTGTTAATTATCTAATATTTAATTAGCTTAATTTATGTGAGCGATATTTAAATTTCATACAGAATAATATAGGTCATTAAATTCCACACACTACGTACTAAATGTGAAAGAAAAATCAGAATATAGTAATATCTGTTAAACAATAATAGAATCAAAGCTCTTTTACAGTTAGTTTACAAATTTGCTCAGAAATTGATTGTAATTGTTTATTTCAAACATCAAAATCGGCCGTTGTTCATAAAGTCTTCTTCAAGATCTTGTATTATCATCATATTTTGAGGTAACTGTAATCCAATTCTACACATTTTCGAACTTAAACCTACAATTTATCTAAAGTATGTCACTGTCAAATTTTATCGCAATATGTTAAAGCGATTCTTAAGAAATCGTGCGAACAGATGGACAGGCGATCATGTGGAAAGCAACTTTTTTTTTTAGACAATTCAAAGCCCAACTGCGTATACTTTTCTATCTTCTCTAGATTTTTTCCATCAAGTCGTTATATAAATGGAAACATAACTACATTGAATGTACTTAAAAAAAATATTAAATAACATACATGACATATTGGACATATTTACATCTATACTATACATAGAGACAACATTCATATTATAAGATTGCAAAAAAAAAAACACAATCACAGTTTTGTCACATAACATCATTTTATATATTGCATACGAATGCTACTAAAGCGACATAATAATAACCTATGTTACCTATATGAACTTCATTGGGTTGCATAAGTTAGTTAGTTAGTAAATTTCAAGCAATAGTATACACATTTCACGTATTTGTTATGTGGTTTAGGTCATGTCAAAAATTCATATCCCAATGAACTTGACGCTCGTCCTGCAATTTTCTACTATCTAATTTTATATTATCTATATATTCGTCAAGATCACATTTTTATAGGTTCAAAAAATTGATACACATTACCACATTTGATGTCGAGTGAGCTAATCGTTTGACTAATCAATAATGAAAGATTTTTTTTTTTTTTTTCAAATATTCTCTAATTGATACTTCAAAAACTGTAAAGTATAAACAGAACCTATTAAAATTATATATACTCGCAAACAGAATAATTTAATTATTAAATAAACAACACTTAGTTTTCCATAATGTATTTTGAATGAATTCATAGAAAAAAAGACATCCAAATTTAGGTCATCTTAGAAGTGAGTTATATCATGTCTTATAGCACAATTTTATATCGATATATACAAATTTATACATATATGTATGTACGTAGAAAATGAAAATTAGTATTATGAGCAAGTGATACATACTTAAAATAATAATAAAAATAAAGAAAAAAAATTGAATAATAAATAGTCACTTGCGTTGTAATTTATACACTATAAAATGTCTTGTCTATAAGTTGTTGTTGTTAACCTTCTATCAATTAATTTTTATTTAATTTAAATTATATAATAGGAACAACACGCATAATCGGATTACTTAAGAAAACCAAAAAGAAACCGACAACGCCGATCATTTATTGATTTATACTAACTCATAAATAGTATTTACGTACCTATATGGTTTAATTTCTAAACGGACTTAAATTGATCAAAATCGATTGATACTCATTTGCATATATGCAACAAAATATATAGAACACGCATAGTTTTATATAATTAATTCATGTTTAATAAACCATGTAATATGTAATAAAATGCAAAACTTGCATATTAATACACGATTATACTAGTTAATTATTCAACATTTGAAATGCATAAATTTTGAAATATGAAATTAAAACGGCTTAAAAATTGCAATTTGAAAAAAAAAAAAAAGAAAATCATAAAATTATAAATTGACAATAACACCAAACATGTTTTTGTATATGTTGTGGCGAATAAATTTGACAGCAGGCGAATTAGATAAATTAGATTCACATTCATTTTATTCAAAAAAAAAAAACATATATTGTGCCAATTATACAAGCGAAAATCAACGATGTCTGTCCAGTGACTTCACTTTACTAGTCCATTTCGAATCATAATCGGGCGACATGATATTATTTGTTAACTTCAAGTTTCACAGAATTAGATTTAAAAATACGCGACCACTTCTATCATTTGAAATTGAAAACGTATCATATATAACAATTATAGAATGCAAAGTAACAGCATATAGTGCCGATATATACACAGATTTCAAAGATATATATTTACAATATAATATAATATAAATAGAGATTGCTAATACAGGGAAAACATCCAAACCTATTCCAGGCAGACATGTATGTACAATTTTCACGTATTGATAGAAAATGTCTAAGATCAGCGATTGTACAAAATTTATCTATAGTTGCATATTGAGTTTTTCAATAGTTTTTTTTTTTAAAGCATTATATTAAATTTACCCATTAAATTCATATTACCCAATTATTACTTTAATATATACGGAGGTATACTACTCTATGTTATATAGTCATCACCGATTACAATATCATTATTTTCTTAATTATATAGTCGTATTGTCTTTATTTATTTTCAAAACTATGAAAAACGCGTGAGAGCAAATTTAATAAAAATTTATTAATTTAGTTGTCTGCGTATGTATTACGAAAGAAAATTACAATAAATATTGTATTAAGTATAGATATGTTAAATTTACTATATACATACAATCTCGTGTATAACAGAGTTAGTTGATAGTAAATTCGAAGCTAAAACCAAAAATTAAAAGAATAAAACATACGAAAAAAAAAAAAAAAAAAGCAAAAAGTAAAAGCAAAACAACCAAAAATTAAACATAATATATGTAAAGATTGATGTAAGAAACATAAATTCGAGACTTAAATAATTGCCAGTTTCCTTTGTGTTGTGCTATTGTTATATTATACGAAACATACATAAAGTTAGATTGCATACGAAACCATCATCATCATCATCATCATCTACTAAAGTAAAAAATACTGCTTCTTCTTTTCTTATTTTAACTATACTTGCTTATAAATGCCATTGTTTCATAATTTTATTTTAATGTTGCAAACTAAAGATGCATAACAAAACACTGTTAAAATAATTAAATTGAATAATGCAACCGATGTGTTGTAGTGCATACTTAATCGATCACAATCCAAATTCCAAAATAATTAATTTGAACAACACCGAAATAGGATTTACAGTACCGACATTTTTTTAAAATT
Organism: Penthetria funebris; assembly: GCA_027564355.1. Taxonomy (NCBI): domain Eukaryota; kingdom Metazoa; phylum Arthropoda; class Insecta; order Diptera; family Pleciidae; genus Penthetria; species Penthetria funebris. The sequence continues at coordinate 7,260 of JANSTX010054431.1, read as the reverse complement.
TGAACAACACCGAATTTAATTCTACAATATCGACATTTGTAATTGTCGACCAATCATATTTTTATTTAAATAACATTTTGCATTATAAAATAATTTATTGTTTCGTCACTTTTAGATTTATTTAAAGCTCAACAATAGAAGTTTCAGAACATATCGAAATTGGAGTTCATTTTCTCTATAAGAGTACTGAATAATATTTGTGCCATTAAGGAATAAAAAAGTGATTTTATGGAAAAAAAAAAATCACGTTGCAACTGTAGCTTGAAATTTAAATGAATTACATAATTAAATAGTCTGAAGCGATTAATAAATGAAGCAAAATGAGGCAAAACAAATACATATATATATATGTACTTATATATATATATATATGTACCTATATATATATATGTACTTATATATATTTACTTACAAAATGCAAATTCTCCAAACGCTGAACATGCACTACGATAATTACCTGCAAGATAAATAAAATACATTATTATTTCTATGTACGAATACATTTTTAAATTGAGTAACAGAAAAGATACAAAATGTTTGAGTTCGATTCAAATTCAAATTGATCTAGTAAATTTCAATTAAATTTGGATGTCACTTCCAATTCGAATTCAATACAGACAGAAAATTTAAGATTTTTCGAAATACTTAAAAAATGATAATTTTAGAGTGATGAAATTTTACTATACATATTTAATTCAATCAGTCATCAGTCATCATTAGTAATATAGCAATTGTTTTGTGGTCTTATTTTGTTAATAACCTTGTGTTAATGCAGTTTTATTTGCTTGTCCATGTCAAAATGATTAACAATGTCTAAGATTATATAAGTGATACATAAGTCAAATATAATTGCATAATCAATAAAATGAAAAACTAGTAAAAGTTATCAACAAAATAGATGGAAAATGTACTCAGTTATAACAGTGTATAACGAGTACTAAACAATATACCTTAGTAAGTAAATAAAACGGAAGAATATATAAATACCAAGGTCGATATAGTGTCCATAACCATTGTTAGTATATTCACATATGTATGTACAACATATTTCGATATAAACAATTGTATTTTTTTTTTTTATCGATAAACTGCAATAAATTATTGCACAAATGTGAGAAAAAATCAAACAGAAGCATTAAAATTTATGCAATTGTGTTTTTTTTTTTTTTTTTTTTTTGAACAATTACGAGTTTAAATTAAAAATTATAAAAGGTTATACAATAGTAACATTTGTTTTACAAAATCCTTGTTGTGCAGTTGACCATATTGTGTGACCCCAAAAATTTCGACGTCAAACTTATTGACTAAGCGTATGTACTTATTTTCTAGTGACATAGTCAAAATTTGAGAATTAGTATCTCGAAAGTTGATAGTTAAAATAAATATACACAAACATGTATATATCTGATCTTTTATAAGATAATAAACAAATTTACAATACCCACTCTCTTAAGTTTTTAAAAACAACAATGCAATAGAAATGTTAAATTAAAATATTCAAATATAATTTTATTACGCAAATTACATTTATATAATAATTTTTATTAATTTTTTATTATTTCTTAGAAGCGTTTAATATAGAAATTTGTGTGTAATTAACGATGATTTTGCAATTATTATTTTTAAATTACTATGTTTATTTGATATTCTCATTAATTTTTATTAATGTGTTTAAATTATGGCAACAAATGATTGTTATTATTAAGACAAGAGTTCAAATTTCATTGAGATTAACCTCTATGGTTATTTTGTTTTTGTATTTAATTATGAATACCTGTGTATACTTGTGTGATTGATGGACAGTATTATAGTAGCCGAATTACTTGAAATTTTCTGGAGATTTTAAATATCATTTAGAGTAAAAAATACTGTTGGTTTTGTTAAAAATTATATATATATATATATATATATATGACATACTGTGTCACTATCACAAAACACCCGCATTGAATGCTGATCAAGACCACATATTTTATTTGAAGCAATCATCTTAATCAAAATTACAAGTGATTTTCCACCTTCTGTATTTAATTTAAAAATCAAGGATAAACGTCGAAAACGATATATGAATTGATTATTGGCATATTTATTGATCAACAATTTTGATGATGAAAAGAAGATACATTAAATAATTACCATCGTATAGAAAATTAAGCAATTTTTTTTTTTTTACATTCATTAAATACATTTTGTAACATTTGAAGATTAATAACACGCTAAAAAAAAAACTGTGCAATAATTTTTTTTCCTGCACGGTATATATACAACAAAATTATTTACAAATTTATAAGTTAAATACATGTAAAAAAAAATGGCATTTAAATATTATCTTACAACACCTTCCTTCATCATTTAATATTTAATATTTTAAAGATATCGTTGACTATGAAGATGATTCCAAAGATAGTTGAGAAGAAGACACATAAAAAAAGATTATATACATGTTATATTCGTACAAAGAAAAAAAAAACATACAAATTAAAAAACATTATATTCTTTATGTACATTTTTTGGAACTTTTTTTTTAAAGTTATTTACAACATAGCACAGACAACATGGGTCACCGTGCATGGCAATGTTTCGCATGTTAAAATGTTAAAATGTTAAAAAAAAAAATAAATAAATAAAAAATTATAAAATAAAAACATAAATGAATGCGATTTTTTCCGGCTATTAAGTTCTGGTAGCACAGAAATATATTGTTCATAAATCAGTGAAAATAGTACGAGTATAATTAAATAATTTTACTTTTTCAGTTTCATTATTAAATTCAATAATAAATTTAATTAATTCTTCGTCTGTAAATTTGTTGGTCATTGAACTTTAAATCGCGTTTTGTGCAATTAAAACTATAGTATATTATTGTTTAGTTGATATTTATATAAAATAAATTAAAAACTTACAGTATTAATTGGATTAATTCACAATAGTAATAATTAGTAAATATGCCTAAATAGCTTACACACAATACTCGTAGTCATTAGATTAACTCACAACAGTAATAGGGTTAACTCATCATAACAATTAAGATAATTCACAATACTCATAGTTGTTAAGTTAACTCAAAATATTTATCACAATACCAATTAAGTAAATTAACAAAATCATATCATTTTATTATCAACTAAGAGGTTACAACATGCAAATTAATGTAACCAAAATTTTGTTTTGGAAATTCAAATCATACGCCAATATTACCATTTAAATAAAATTCACGCTTGGGCAGTAATAAATCATTATATGTAAACACCAGTGTCACCGGTAAATCAACCATAAATGTGCATTTCAGGTGTGTGATCGATACTAATAATAGTATATCTTTCGCAAAAGTATCTCACTAACAATTAGAATCTATAATGAGTTATGCATCACTATACTGCAATTTATTCAAATGTATAATAGAATCGAAACAACTAAAATTGATTCTAAATTTTCCATTTTTATTACAATTAAAACGCAAATAATTAAAAACAGGGACAACAGTGATACATGACTAGGGATAAGGATTTTCATAAGAATCTCAAAACATCTTCCATTATAGCATCATATACTATTCAATATTAATTCGAAGAATTAGACAAGTTCATGGACTTTACATTTATTTATAACTTATTCTCAAAACACAATAATAATTCCAAAATTTATTGAATTAAATAAAAAATGTCATACAAGTCATGCTAATATGTCTTTAAGTCACGTTTTAAACATCAATTAAACTTCTTATTTGTACTTATTTAATAAAATTTATAGTAAAACAACATTTGTAAATGAATAAATTTCGTGACTGCAGAAAAAAAAATGTATATACAATTTAAATATAAATTGTATATTAGTAGTATTTAGTAGTATTAAATATATAAATAAATACATAAAATACTTAAACAAATACATTAGACTATAATAAAAAAAAAATTTGTTGAAAACATATATAGTTGATTTGAGTTGAAAACTAAAACACTAAATTGTGTTATGCAAAGTTCAAAGTATAAAATAATTAGTGTAGCATATTGTAAACAAAAGTCAGCAAATCAGCACAGGTAAGTCGATACGAAACCACACTTTCAGATTATAATGTTGTTATAATGGCATCGAATTTACATAATTTCCATTCATTTCATACATTGTCATATTGATGAATAATAAGCATATATAGGATACTGTTTTAGAATTCTAAAGATAGTCGATAATTATTATATTGTATACAATACATCATTCCAGAAAACTGTAGCTGAAATATAACCAACCAGATTCATATTTCATCACCAGCTGCGAACCGACGATAAATTGATCCGAATTACGTGTAAACGATCCGAATTACATGTATTTTTGATAAGAAGTTAGCAAAAGTGCTCGCACCAATATCACTGTTAACTTTCTCATATACTCAAAACATATATGTTATATCACGGTCGTCTAGATGTTAGCACAGGAATGTGTCTCAAATAAACAACAATGAGTGTCAGAGCGATCAGAAGTTATTGACCTTACCTCATATTGAGCATGACATGTTTAAGTAAAATATGCAAAATTTCTAGTATGTTCAGTTGTTAATGTTAATGGTGTTAAATCATATATGTAAATTTCATGTCACATCCATAACTCCTTTATTTACGACATCAAACAAAAAAAATCATCAAAAATTCTATATTTTAACTGTAGGGAATTTAAATCTCCCACAAGTAATTTAATAAATCACCCATACAAATAATATCCTTTGTGTGATGCTCTATAAAATATTCATTCAAACTACCCCACAATATTGTTAACACAAATAAAACAAAAATTAAAAAAATAAATAAAATGCATAACTCAACTATTCTTGACCTTTAAAAAAATCTACAGTTGCAAGATTTTAATGGTATTTCATATATTTATGATGAAAATGAAAACTGGAAAAAGGCAAAGATACGTGAAAAAAATAAATTATTTTTTAAAAACATTTTCTTTTTTATCGTATGTACGTTAGATCCTGTGATTACAAAGGAAAAAACAAAATGTAATTTACATATACGAGTATAATATACAAATATGTTTTATCCTCCAGATTCTATCTAAGTATCTATAGATTTGTGAAGTCATGGACTACAAATAGCTAAAAAAAAAAATGTCATACAAGTACTCATATTAAATGACGTTTAAACAATTGTTTTTTAATTTAAATTATAATGTAAAAGAAATTGCTTAAGTTGGATAACAAACACACACTGTTTAAGAATGTATGAGATAAATGTGAATAATGAATGATGGAGTGTCAAGAGATATTATTTACAACACATATTTTGTAGAACCTAAAATTTCATAGAAGATAGTGAATTGAAGAAATTAAACCAGATATTATGAGTCAGAATTATCATTCGTGTTATACATAAAAATTATTCAGACATCGGCCATGACAAATCCGGTATACTAAACACTCTTATGTTTTTATTAAATATGAACAGGTTTTAGAAGCATTAAAAGCACACATAATTTTAAGCGATATTTTCAACGTATATTTATACGCTATTCATTTAACAGATTCTCAGAGAACGAGAAATACACCAGTATTGCGATAATTATTTAGAATAAAAAAACAGAAACCATATCTCTGGCCAGCACCTTCACTTCATTCCATCCTCTTCCACTGGTACTAGCCTCCTAAATGACGTTGTTTTATACCCGAATGTACATCAAAAATATCACTAAGCCCTACACGAAAAGAAAATTATACAGTGTTAGTTTAATTTCCGAAGAAGAAGCGAATTCAAAACCGAATTACATAAATATCATATTAAGTCCAGGATTTCTTCTTATATAACAAACAATCTCTGTTTATTCTACAGTGTTATTTAGATATGGTATTATACTAAGTACGTCTTTCTTAGAAACATCCTATATTCCCATTTAAAGTAAACACAGCGGATGAAGATGTTTTCAACATTATTTCATTCAATAGAAAGAATGATACATTTTGTCATGGAGTTGCTGTTTACGGTTTATTTAAGATCAAAAAAAAAAAATTATATACTCTTATCAAATTTCATATAGGCATTTTTATTAAAAAAAAAAAAAAAAAAAAATAAGGCTACACACTATACGTATAAGTACTATAAAATGATATAAAAATATACCAATTAATTACATATTTTATATTAATCGACTTTCACAATAACATTGAATGTAAAATTTTCCACAAATTGCGTGGTTGAAAATTCTTGCTAAAAATGTGGCAAAATAAATAAAAACAGATATATACGAGTATATACATATATATGTACCATGCAGCTAACACGTTTCAAAACTTGGATGGATAAAACTGAATTAATTTTCCTAAATATTAATTTCATACATATTTACCTATTATATATAAAGTATTACAATCATTCAAATTTAATATATTCAAAAAGATATTGACACAAATCAATATCGCTTTAATGTACGTGCACACAATAACTTGAATGTTAAGGAACGGAGTAACAGGCTCCCGAGTTGTAACTGGTAATTGTCTATCATCGTGATCGATCACCAATTGTTAACTACGGATTTTTGTATTGCAAATTTAAACTCAAATGAAGCTGTGTCAAAATTTTTATGAAACCGATCTCTCACTATTTAAACTCGTTTGCAATATTGTCGTATATCAATATCAATATCATTTTCTGATATTGCAGATGATGATTTAATTCATATAAATAAAAAAAAAATAGGTCAACAGCATACGACTTTCATAGACATTTACTGCTAATAAGATACCTTCATTATCTTTACGTGGTATTTTAAGTTGCAAGTTTACGTGCACCCCCCACAACTAGAATATCAAATGTACGAAAATTAAGAAATTGACTGATATGTATTTTAAATAGCATACACTTCCGTATTTCAACACAAATTATGCAAATTATGCTTATAAAAAATTGTTATAAACATAAATAATGTATATTGATATTCTTAAAACAAAAAAAAAAAAAAATAAAAAAATATAAAGACTGTGAACAACGAAAGAAGTAAATTTATATAATATTAAAAACAAAACAAAAAAAAACGTCTAAAAATTTTCTACATGACTGAGTTCCCAAAAAAATAAATTCCAGAAAAAAAAAGAACAAATCTTTAAAAATCAATGAATTTTTTTTCATAACATTTATTCATGCTTTTTAAAATAAATATCATAAAATATGCAATATAGCATTTGATTCGAAATTTATATAAAAACCTCTATACTCGTATGTTATTATAAATTTTATGTTTACCATTTTATATGAACACCATGTAAACAATTAT
>JANSTX010054428.1:0-11013 GCA_027564355.1 Penthetria funebris | reverse complement strand
CAACAACAACAACAACAACAACAACAACAAAAACAACAACAACAACAACAACAACAACAACAACAACAACAACAGCAACATCAGCAGCCACATCTTCCTAGTCAAGATCCATCGTTTACAAAATCACAAACCATATCAATTAAACAAATGATTCAACCGCAAAAACCAACAACTACAACATCCACTGTTCAACCACAAATCCAATTAACATCATCTTTTTTTACAACTTCAAATTCAATATTCGCAACGGTGACATCACCAATTAAACAAGGTCAACATTGTTTAACATCACGTCCAAGTTTAACATCAACAACATCAATAACACTAGCATCATCATCTTTAGCGAAAACAACATCAATAACACCATCATCATCATCATCAACACATAAAGCATCTTCATCACCAACAACATCAACGTCAAAAATAATACCACCAATTTCATCAGAACAAATAAAAGGAAAACTTCCTCAGTTACCACCTCGTGTACAATCACAAAATTCAGTTACAAGTATTAGTAGTACAACTTCGATAAGAGGACCACCACCTGCAATACCGCCACGTGCTAATATTACATCACCACCTATACGATCGGGATCTGTTCAATTACCATCAACATCATCGGTTATCGAACGTCGTTCATCGTTAATAAAACAGACGTCAGTTAATTCAATAACACCACAATTTACACCACAACCAGCACAAAAATTTGTCATACCACAAAGACATAATTCTAAAATTGGTTTAGGTCGACAAACATCATTATGTATTGGTAATAGCACGGGTATTACAGGTAATAGTAGCCATAGTAACAGTACTAGTAGTAATAGTAATAGTAGTAATAGTGGTAGTGCCAATATTGGTGGTGGTCCAGGAAATAGTGGCGGTGGTTCACCACAATTACCAAGACGACACTGACAAAGGCATTCTGTTCCATTTTTTAATGAGGACACAACAAATAATATATGTTCAACGTATTGTTTACCCTGGTTTTAGAATTGTTAAACGGTATATATTAATATGGTTTTACAATTGTGTTAAAATATATTCGTGTATTTCTTCTTCTTTCATTAAAAGTAAATTAAAATCAACTGTTATTTGATTAAAAATCGTTTTGTTAAATTTCTAATAATTTGTAAAATTTTACACTAAAATTGTAAAAAAAAAAAAATCCTAGGCAGCAGCTCGTTGTAATAAAATCAGATACCTTTGTAATATGTATATTTATCAAGACCAACCAGAATAATCAAGAAATTCCCGTCAATATTGTATTTAACTATCAAATTTTAAATTGCGACTGCTACTATTGACGATGACTTGTATGTACAACACAATGTTATTAATCACTAACCAAGTTTTGTAATCAATAGAACCGATAATTATTAGTTTTAAAATGAGCCTTAGTTGAGAGCAAACCCACTATATAGTGTATTAGATGTTCTGTTCATCGAACAGTTTTTGGTTAGTTTTCTTGCGATAACAATGAAAGTAAAATTAGCAAATATTAACCAAACTTTACCAATTCTACATTTTAACATTTATTCGCACTGAATACGTTCCGTTCTTTGTTAGTAACTAACATTGTTGACTAGTAAAAACTTGTGAAAACCGACTTTTTATAGGTCTCCTACGACATTTAAAAATGTCATAAAATACAGTAGATCTACTAACTGGACCGGTGTACAAGTATAAAAAAAAAATTCAAAAAAAATTTTTTTTTTTTTAAATTAGCACATATTCTAAATAAATTCGTAGTCTCATAAAATAATTATAATTTTAAAGTGTATTAAATGTATATAAAAATTTATATAGGTTATGTTTAGTTATTGATCAGAGAAACATATAATAAATTTAGATGATAAAATATAATATTTACATTTTAAATTATTCACTATGCACTTTCATAACACGACAGGTTTTATACCTATATAGATGCTTCCTAATATTTCATTCAACAAGCATTGCTTATGGTAACTATCAGCGGCATTGACTAGTCTTTTTCGTTTTTATAACTTTCATTTTCGATGTATAGCTTCATGTATGTAACATAAGTTCTTGTAACATCTAGAACACATTGAGTGTGTTCATTTAAAGTACTTTTAATTGAATTGGCAATGAATATGTCAATTTTATGTTATCTGTGAAATCACTTTTCAGAATAATTGCTTGGTAATAACCTTCTCTTTAAAATGTAAATTCAATTTTTAATAACTTCATAAATATAATTTTTTTTACAAGCTGTTAAGTAATTTTATTTGGAAACATTATAGAAAGTAGGTGCAAATGACCAGTTCCAATTGAACAGATGTTGGTAATAATTAAGCTTAATTCTTATGGAAAGTGTTTTTCGTCTGAAATTTAATGATTAAGTTTAGAAACTTAATATAAAGTATTTCGTTTAAAACATGTCATTAATTAATTAAAATTTTCTAAAAACGAATTCGTAACAATATATCAATACTTATTCCAATGAGCAAAATGACTTATTCCAAAATCTTGCTCAAAATGAGTTTGCAATTATTAATTTTAAAACGTTTTCTAAGTTTCCAAAAAAATACTGAACACTGCTTTAATTCATGTATTATTTTCAATAAATTTTCAGGTACAATAATTATAGATTTTTAAAATGTTTATGTATTCATCACAATTAAATGTTTCTAGAATATTAGAAAGTAATTAAAATAAAAATTATAATATTAAAAAAATACTAATATTTAAGAAATCTTGCAATATCAATGTATATGTGTCAAAAATTTATAATTTAAATTATAAATATTATAAATATTTTAAATTTAAAATTTTTAATGACAGAGTCATCATATATAAATTATATTTTTTTAAAAGTTGTTAAAAAATTTTCAAATTCAATTTCGTAAATTGACAAATCCATGAAATAACAGAAGAAAAATAAAATATATAAATACATAAATAATAATTAATTGATTTATGTTTATTAAAAATATTTAAATATTTAGTATAGATTTCTGTGAGTTTTAAATTTTATAAAAATTACATTAAACATTAGTTTATGTTTAAAAAATATAACCAATAAGAAAGTTAGTAGATGCAATGAGCGAAAATGTTGCTGTTGTCTTCAACCCCACTTAATGTGCACAATTAACTGCGAAGTCAGATATTAGCAATTACCGAACATAGTTTTTTTTTTAATATTTGCTTGAAAAGTACCCCGTCATTGCCGTCATATTTCAATATACTTTTGACGTATAAGAATAACAAGGAGCAGCTGAAATCACATCTACTCTTCGCCACCTTTTAAAAGTAAACTCTATCGATCAATTAGTTTGCAGAAAATTCTAATATATAACAGTCATCAGAACTAAAGGCAACTCCAACTTTACCATATTCGGAATATCTTTGATACTACATTACACATCACATACGGTGTTAGTTTCATTTGAACTAATCATTGCGTACACAGATATGCCAAATAAGTTAATCAAATATATATCGAATAAATACACGTTAATTTCCAATGTACTGGTAAAAAATGTAGTTAATTTTACTAAATATTAGAATAACTTTGATACTAAATATATATTGAGCAATAACCGATAAAATATTAACTCACTGAAATTCTTAAATAATTTACTATGAATAAAATATAACAAATAAACTTATAGCTTTAAAAAGATTTAAATATTAGAAATAAGAAATCTATTTAAAATTACATATTTAGACGAAGCGTAAGATTATTTCTATATCTCTGAAAGTATTAACATCACATGTTTTTTTTTTTTGAATAACACACAACTAGAAAGCAGTTTCCGAACTAATCTTGATAATAATTCTAATTATCCGTTGGAATATCTCAATAATATAACTTAAAATATACAATAAAAATTATTGTAAATTTGTTAGATTTTTCACTTGTAATTTGACATATTTTTAATTTAATTTTTTTAATATATCAACTCACATTCACAAGGACGCACATTTTTAATAACTGCAACAAATTGATTGGTTTAAGTGTGTATGAATTTATAAATATGTATATCAAGTAGTACAATAATTCTATCCTTTCAGATTTTAGTGCAGTTTTTCAACGATCAGTATATTGACAAATAAAAAAATTATTTACATATAAAATATATCTATTAAAGATATGTGAAATGTATAACAGTTATTGATACCGTGTGTCTTTGTTATACTATTGCTATTGTGAATTACTATAACAGTTTTACAAACAATAAACTATATACATACTTTAGTGGCAATTTTAAGTGATATTACTTAATAATAAAATAGTTGTAATTAATAGTTATATTCCTATTGATAGCTAATTAATGTAATTCAGCCAAGGAAATCAGAGATATATGAATTGATCTTATTTTAAGATAAATAATTATATATCAAATTTATTCATATATTGAATAATAACATAATAAAATAGCATTTATATATATTCAAATGAAAAAATTGAAAAGATAATATTAAAAATATGTGAAACATATATTTTGTTTTATTTACATCGAATTTGCATTTTCTATTAGATACACGTATGTAAGAAATATTACTTTAGTACAGTTACAAAACAGACTACATAAACAAAGACACACACTTTTATTATGTGCATCTACTAACTTAAAATGTATCATATATTATATACCATAAATTTCTACTCAAACATTTCTAATTTAAATTTGATTTTTCATTAATTTAATTAGCATATATTGATTCTAACAAACCTATTCTAAAATCTGTAATAACATTCTCTTGCAGATTTAATTACAGATTTTTATGTATCAATATATATCTACTGTAAACTAATTTATGTACAGAATGATCGAAAATGATAAATTAGAAATTGCATTTTAAAATTATAGCAAATTTATACATTTATACATACAATCAAATTATTGTACTTATTGCACCTGTACGTCTTTGATAATGTATACTGTACTGCTAAACATAACTACAACAAATATTCTAATAAAGGAATAAATTGATTTTAAACATAAATTAGTTTAATATCATAATATTATAAGATCTAAATGAACGGTCATAACACGATTCAGAAATTCTGGTTCAAGTCGTGATTAAAAAAATATAAGAATTGGTGTGATATCACCTTACTGTACATTATAAATAAAGTTAATGCTATTATTGTGCACGAAATGATCTGTACAGTTCTAGAACCGAGTGTTCAAAGAGAATAACCAAGGTAGGTCTTATACAGGGTATAACAAAACATAAAGAATTATTGTTGAAAAGTTGATTAAATGACAAACACTATTCCATATGAACGGGTTGCATATGTTATTTTACGAGTTCAAGCAGGCATTCGATAATATTGATTGTGGTATGATGTAGACATTTTTAGAAAGTTAGGGAATACCGTAGAATTTGATTAATATAAACCGCAGTCAATATTGTGATTGACTATATATAGTTGTGAATTGTAGAAGGATTCGTAAAACAGGGATGTATATTATCATCACTATTGTTCCTGCTCGCTTCGGACTAAACCAAATCTCGACATGGCTGATGACATTTTTTTCAAACTATCGCAAACTATGTTAGACATGAGGACGAAATAAGAACTACTTGTGAATTACGGTTCACTGTTTTAAAAACAAAACTAATAAAAATTGGTATGTCTATGACATGTTCGCTTGAGCTCCAGATAAAGTAGAGGACTACAAATATTTGGAAAGTATTTAGATAAATGACGGTGGTGCTGAAACAGTTAGCATACAGTAGGTTTGGCAAATGTTTGGTATGGCGATTGAAGTATAAATACAATATTTATTAATTTCGGGAGACATGCAAAGCGATCAACAGGATTTTAAACCAAAAAAAATTGTAATTGCGTTGACCATATACACTGAGCAGTGGTGGGTGGGAGGAGTTGTTGTGAAGTGATGGTATTTGCGATCGAGAACAATTACAGATGTTCATTGACAGACTATGCTTCGGTTTGGAGTAAATATTCAGATTATATATAATCAATAAACTTGGATACTGTGAATTTATCATTGACATATATCGGCTAATACAATCAGAGACAGACTTGGCTGAAACTGGATAGATTACTACAGTACAGTTATCCGGTTGGTTTTAAAATAAATGTTTCAAAGACTAAACTAATAAAGATTGATTCGTTGATGGCATGTCGATTTGTATTCGATGATATACATACTTTCAATAAATTTTAATCTTAAATTTTATATTAATTCATATTTTTTCGTTTTACTTGAAATGTAAACTCAAAAACTAAAATGTTCATATTTATTCGCATTTTCAAATTCTTATGTATTATAAGATTGAATTAGAATTTTTGGAATATTTTATACAGAATATTTTCTTTCAATGTCTATAAAAAGAAATACATATATTAGATTTCCATATTTATGCCATTAAATAACGAAATGATAATCTCAAGTCAATTCACAAGGTACTTTCAATCAAAATGTTCGATAAAATTAAATGTAACATTGAGTATTCAAGGCACGAGAATATATCATTCCATTAGAGGAAAAAAAAAACCCACATTTTCCTGTTTTTATTTTCTCCATTCTGAATAAATAACCAAACCGATTGTATTTTTATATTAAAGTTGTTTTGCTATTTAATTTTTAATAATGTTATACACCCTTACTTATACTAAACCATGTAAATTACTATATTACATGGTATTGATTGCAGAAAATTAATGTGTTCATGAACCGTCATCATCTTCAGATCACCAGAGTAGATGAATACTAAGTTCCAAATTGAATTATCCTGTTAAGGACGTTCACGTTGCAACGTATTGTTATACTCATATTATTTATTTTTGATATATTTTCAACTTTATCAAATCATATGAGCTCAGTTGAGAATGAAATGAAGTGAATTGAATGCCCATCCCAAGTACCTGTAATACTTCCATGCATCAGTGGCCACCTGGAATGTAGTTTGATACTAACATCTATTCAAACACAATTAAATTTGCAAATTGGGCACCCAAATAGGAAGTTAACATTAAATTCCACTAACACAGGCAGCTGTGTTTTTGCATCTCGTACGGATTACATAATTAATTGTACGAGAAAGAACTACTGAAGAGATATGACAATAGCAGGCGAGTTGCCATTCGATAGTATTGATCGTGGTATGATGTGAACAATTATTGAAGGTTATGGAAAACTGTTTAAACTATGTGGAAAAGATGTTCAGTTGCGTTCACAAAGTAATAGATAAAAGAAATTCAAATATTTGGAAAGTTTTTTGACAATTGATGGTGGGACTGAAACAGATGTAAGGTTTCGAATACAAAAAAAAACGCCAAATATTTGCTATGCTGAATAGTGGAGCATAGCGGTAGTCACAAATTTAAAAAATCTAAAGTTACGTATTTAGGCTGCGAAATTTGAACAGTAATAAATAACATATCATGTCACAAATTCAAGTTTTCGTCAATAGGCGATTCAGGCGCATACTAAAAATTTTCTGAACAAATAAAATATGAAACGAGAGTTTGTGGATATTGTCAGAATCTGGAGGCGATGAAGAAAATTGTCAAGTGACGAAAGTTGAATTGGATCGGTCATACACTGAGGCGATCGGTCGGAGTAACTCTGATACAAACGAACATTATCGCCATTATCGTAACCAGCCTATTTAATTGTAAAGTAGAACGTACACTTCCTCAATTTCTAACATATATTGAAAAAATTTAGAAATAATCTGAATAATTTTAGAAACTTGCTTACTAAAATTCTGTATTTTTTTATGAAATTTATTTATTATTAATATTTTATAAGAGGATTCAATGAAATTTAACTGTAATTAGTGACTGACGTGGACATTCTTTCTTGGTTTTGAGAGTAGGAACAAGAAATTGCCGATATCCAAAATTTTAGCAATATTGTTGATGTTGACAAATGAAACAATTTTTCAGGTGAACAATTCTGTTGTATTTCTAATGTTGAGAAATATATCCCATAAAATATTGATCATTTGTAACAGCATTTATATGAATAAATATTCAATTGGTATCTAAATATATATTATAATGTAATGAACATCAACCAATATATTTATACACAAGTATAGATCCGGGTACTAGTATAAAAATATGTTGTCAATAAATTTCATATTAAATTATTTATGAAAAATTATTGATCGGAAACCAATTTAAATTAATAAAAAAAAATAATAAAAATAATAATAATAATAGTAATAACATCAAGGTTATAAAATGATAAAAAACAATAATAAAAAAAAAAGTCTTTAATATAATTAGGAAAAAAATTCTATGTAGAAAAGGGTTGCAAGAAAGGGTTTATTTATATCAATTTTGGTTAGCAAATAGAAGAAGCAATAAATTTAATATAATATTAGAGTATATTGAAAATTTATTGGAAATATCTACTCATTTATACGATTATTATGCTCCAATATTATTGTGTACGCCATTCATAATAAATTGATAAACTATACGAAGGGTAGTTATTTTATTTATGAAGTATAAATAAATTTACTTATATGTTATATACTTCAGAAATTATTATATATATTAACAGAGGTCAACATTAAGACCGTACCTCGAAGGTACATTAATTTTAAACTAACATGAAATTTTCGTAACTTATCACATGTTTTCCAAGTACATAAAGTTCAAAAAATATTTTCGTAACCCGCAAACTATCATTAGGAATTTCAGTTTTAATATCCATCAAAAATATCATCAAATCCCATCACCTATTTCTTTAACGAAGATTGACTTGAAGACGAAAATAAACATTAAAAAACTGGACATCTCTTGTGTACCGAATATGATGTGGTTATGAAGCATATACTTATAACAGGGAGTTGTGTACACCTGCTCTCAGTAGCTCAGAGCAGTCAGGTATACTTTACTATTGTATAAATACGTCGAGAAATCCATCTTTCATCATCATCATCATCGCTCTATGCGCCTTTAAATCGTAAATGTTAAGATAATATTTATATTCGTTTTTCGGTGCTGATATTTGATGTTACATGTGCATTTGAAACAGTAAATTAACAATGGAATAGCACGTAAGTTTGATTTCGAAAACTGTTCAGGAATCAAATAAAATGCTTCAATTTTAATGTACAAATAGACATATTGCTATAGAATTGAAATACAGAATATTTCTAATTTCGATGTAGAACGTATACAAATCTTAAAAGATGTAATTAAAATTGCTCAGAATTACTATTCTTAAAGACATACCGAGTTTTTTAATTCAATAATTAAATATTTTATTGATTGTAATTAATTATTTTTATTTTATTATTATTACTATTATTATTATTGTTATTATTAATTGTTAACAAAATTAACTTTATTCACATTTTAAATTATCATAAAATGAATGATAATCATTTGGAATAACTTTTTGTAATTCCTGCAGATCATCATAATTTCACTTTGAAATACTTCTACTTTCGTCATACAGCGCTTCAATATTTAATAACGTAGTTGGAATGTATTTAGAATGTCTTACCGGAAATTGTTGCGACGGATCATTGTGGTGAATTATATATTCAATTTAACCATTTGATAAATAAACGTAGACCTCTTAATTCCGTTACAGTAGCATTACCTGCTTTCTTTCCTAGTCGAATTGAATTAACAAATTTTAAATTATTAAAATTTTTGAAAAATTTGTGATTCAAGTATTTAACAGAATACGGGCATGGTTTATTTCTAGCTATTTGACATACTTCAACATATCCATATATGGTGAGTAGATGTCTTTATTCCGAAGCTTTTTCTCAATACATGAATGCATACCATCATACTTCATTTGAGTGTGGCTCTTTTCTATATATTTTTAGGCCCTGGGTACAAAGTTCCACGGGTCTATTGTATTTGGTTCCGTTCATGTAACGCCAAGAAATAAACATCTCAGAAAAAAAAAATTACACAGCATGTCCGTCCGTCTGTGCGCACGATAACTTGAGAATGCTTCGAGATATTGCTATGAAATTTTGCACGCGTCACTTTTATCTAATTAGTGAAGCTAAGTTCGAAGATGAGAAAAATTAGAGTACTCCTTCAAGTACCTCCCTTACAAACTTTTTACTCCTTTAAGATTAAAATTGTTTGTATAATACATACATACTTCAAATTTTACATATATAACTGATATTATAATTGAAAGACTGTGTGGGAGTATAAGCTTTATCGGATTACTCCTTGGATATTGCCCACGATAAATTGAGATTGCATTGACATATCGTCATGCAATTATGTATGTGTCACTTTTATCTGCTATCTGAGCCTAAGTTTGAAGATGAGGAAAATTGGAGTACTCCTTCAAGTACCTCCCATACAAACTTTTTACTCCTTTTAGATTAAAATAATATCAAAGACAATATAAGAGAATGCTTTGAGCTATCGCTATAATATTTTGTGTGTGTCACTTTTATCTAATTAGTGAGGCTTAGTTCGAAGATGAGAAAAATTAGAGTACTCCTTCAAGGACCTCCCATACAAACTTTTACTCCGTTTTTTATTTTTTAGATTAAAATTGTATGTATAATACATACAGACTTCAAATTTTACATATGTAACTGATATTATAATTGAAAGAATGTGTGGGAGTATCAGCTTAATCGGATTACTCTTTGGAGTACCTCCCATGTATATTGCCCACGATAAATTGAGATTGCATTGACATATCACCATGCAATTATGCATGTGTCACTTTTATCTGCTATCTGAGCCTAAGTTCGAAGATGAGGAAAATTGGAGTACTCCTTCAAGTACCTTCCATACAAACTTTTTACTCGTTTTAGATTAAAATTGGGTGTATAATATCAAAGATTAATATATAATAATTATATTATATATAATTATATTGTTCTTTATGTTAACTGGATGAGAAAACTTCCTAGCGTACCTCCCATGTATAATTTTTACTACTTACTGATTAAAATAAGTTATATGATAGTAACATTGACTAATTTAAGCGAACATTCTAGGTACGAGATATCAACTATTTTGCAATTCTCTTTAATGAATATTTATATATTATG
>JANSTX010054426.1:0-11013 GCA_027564355.1 Penthetria funebris | reverse complement strand
ACCACTTTAATGGTCACTTGACATTTGTTTTATTAGGTTACTTGAACATCCATCTTTGGAGAAACTATACGCGTGAGCTTAAGAATTTTAATAATTTAATTAAATAAAAAAAAAAAAAAAAAATATATGTTTAGAAATGCAAAACAAAAAATGAAGATTAAAAAAAAAACACTTTTTATTTGCTTGTTTTTTCAAAGTCAAATTTATAATTTCGATCTTTGGTCATGATGTGAATTGTTGTAAAAAAGAATGAGTAACGTAATTTTACTTTAACGTCCGTTACCGATTGAGTTTATCGTATTTTAAATGTTTTAAGTTTAAGTTAATTATAATTTGTCCTTTTATCAAAATGTTTATTAAATCTACCATTTAAATTTCATTTTAACATCGTTACGACGTCAAGGACGCATATGGCTGCATTACAATATTCATTTAACATCAAATTTAAACTCAAATAAATGTAATTAAAATTTACCAACTGGTAAATATTGGATTTAATGTAATTATTCGGGAATACATTTTCAATATTTTTTTTTTTAGAGTGCGTTACATAAATAAATGTCCAGACAAAAGGAAATAGGAAGATGAAAAATATTTTTCTTATTGCGTTAATCATTGTGGATGTTCAAAATCATAAAATTTGCTACGAACTCAAGTGCAATGGACTGTGACTGAAATTGTAAGGCATTGTGACTATTGGTCAGATAACTTAAATATGTGAATGCTACACAACGGATATTACAAACCAAAAAGAAACTGAGTAAAATTGTTTACATTAATAAGAAAGACTGAAATTATCATCACATTAATTGTAACAATTTGTTAATTCCACCTAAAGTATATATCATTTTATGAACATCTTCCACTAAATCGGGATATTCTACACAAATAACATCTCGTTAGATTATAATGCTATGTTATTCACTTTAATTCTAATGTTTTTATTTTCTTTGCGATGTTAAAAAGTGTCACAGGGGCAGAAAATGTGAATATTTTTTTTTTCTTTAACAAAATGTAAAAAAAAAAATAATCTTAAATGATTGCAAATTGCAAAATTGCAAATTTAATTAAGTAATTTTAAATAAAATGTACACTTTCACTTTATTATTATATGATAAAATAATCAAATAATGGTTTTATGGTTTCAAATAAATTATCAACAAAGCATAATATTGAACAAACCAATTCAAAATGATGAAGAAAATACAAAACATTTAGAAACCGGTGGTTGTACAGTTATTTAATCTTCATTAATAGCTGGAACTGGTGATAATATTTGTATCTTATGGAAGATAACAAAATAAGTCTACTAAAGTTGCATATAAAATTTTAACAAATGTTGAAGTTAATTAGAAAAATAAATTAAAGTAGACGAATTTTTATGAAATATTTAACACCATATACAAGATAAAAGTAACTTATTTAAGATTTCAATAGTTTAGTATTAATTTTGCCAATTATATGTGCTTCTTTCTAAACCTACCGGTAACAATTATGGCGTACCATGCAATGTTATGATTAATATTTAAAAACGTTGGCACATATAACACAATAAAAAGGCATTTAGACAAGTTTCAGTTATGATGAAAAAAATGTCGTTTGTTTCCATAAGTTATAAAAGGAATGACGAATGAACTGACGATGACACATGGAATGTAATTAAGACATAATATTATTAAGACAAGTGTCTAAACACAATAAAAATCAAGTTTTTTTTTTTTAGACGAGATGATATGTACAATATAAAGTTTTGTGTCTTGTATATTGTCACTTTCTGCATTCAATCTGTTCCAAGTAATTTTGAAGAATCGATGTGTATAGTCACTTCTGCAGTTAATCTGTTCAAGTCATTTTTAACCAACCGATATACAATATACGTGACCGAACCATCTTAATCTACTTTGGGTGATTATATTTGTGATGGAAGTAACTTTTAAATTGCCCTTAATTATTGTTATTCATAATTCTGTCCATCAATGTTACACCCGATGACCATCTTTACATTCTCATTTCGATTGTGCATTGTTTCTAGTCGAACAACGCAGTTTCATACACCCTCCAACTTTATCTTTGGTGGCATTTTTCTATCACATAAAAAAAAAAAAAACAGACACTGATCTTCACTAAATCCAACCGCACTTTATTCGATGTTGAATATCGTCAGCGATTTTACCGATTGTTGTGTGATAAGTGATCCCAAATATTTAAACTTTTCAGTACCAATAAATGGGAGTTACATGCAATCTGATTTAGTGTGATTGATACATGCAAAGTGCTAGCATTCATATACATATCTATGATAGTAGATATATCTAGTTCAGGAACAGTTTGAAATCTTAATGCCTGTCAAACGAGATCTCTTGGTATTCTATCAAATGCCTTCTCAAGATCTATGAATGTCATATGGAAGTCTTTATTATTATCTCTGTATTTTTCAATTACTATACGAAGTGTTTGTATAGCATCAGTTGTGCCTATCACGAATCCGAGCTGGTTTTCTGAATTATTATTTAGATAATGGATTCTTGTGTCCAAACTTCGTTACCATATTTTTAAGGTGTAGTTAAAGCAATTCTGTATATCTCATTTATTTTTTTATAAAATGATAAGAGATAGCTTTGTCTTCATGAATGTGGCATCGAACCTCCGTTTAAGATCTTAGTTAATAAATTGGATAACCATTGATACCCAAAATCACCCGGATATTTCCAAAGATCTGATGTGACCGAACCATCGTAATCTACGGACCAACTATCTTATTTCGCTTCATACCTTACACATCATTTTCTACTTCCATAGTAACCGCATTGACTGGCCCCAAAATAGGATTTGATTCAGAAATCTGTTGTTGAGGATATTCTTCATTCAAAAACTGATTAAAGTATTGCTTCCACCTATTATTTGCTTCTCTTGTCAGCAATCAAAATATTGCCACATTTTGTTTTATTGCCGGCATAAGATGCCAAGGCTGTTCAGAATCCTGACTAATACTGTCGGTAACTAAGCCGAACATATGTAGTCCACGACTCGCTACACCAATTTTATGTTCAGCTGTTATCAAATTGGCAACAATAATAGCCCAGGCTGTATATTGCAATGGTAATGACGGCACACTTACGGTGATTTTAATTGACTCTAGATATACTCTTAGATACCCTCCAATCACGGCCTGTATGCCTTTTAACATCAATGCCACAATATATAATAACATCAACGTTCACTAAAATTTATAGACTAAACAAAGTGCTTGTGTGGTCTCAGGGTATCCTTTATTTACTAAATTATTTTTTAATTAAATAACAGTGTACGCATAACATAACCTAATATTTTTGACATTTACAAAATCATAACAAATAATACAAACTATAGTTGCAGTTAAACACTTTTGCAGAGTTAATTAAAATATTTAATAATGAATTTTCCAGATATTTGGCATTTAAATTCACCGAAATCCTCTATATCTTATGTTACAAATAAATTTAATGAAAAGGGTGAAAATGAATTAAAGAAGCGAATTTCTTCACATTGTTTTAATAAATTGGTAAGTAAAATTGTATAAATTTAATATCTCTTATAATAAATGTTTTCTTACATTAAATTAAATCCAGAACATTTTGATTCTCATTTAGTAGATTGTAAGAAGTCCACATTTTATGTTGTTACCTTCATGCATTTTTTATCGTACGTAAATAACACCATTATTAACTTATTGATTCTAATAGTTGTATAGAAAATCACATTGTTTAACATTAATGGTGTGTTACCAATGTATAATTAAATGTTCCAAGTGTAAAATAGACATCGGAACAATAATATTGATATTCGGTTCCTGCAGTTCCACATTTAAGTAAAGCAGTAGTTAAATGCTGCAGTTAATTTCAGATAATTTGATTGTTGGCATGAGATATTTATTTACCATATCGACAGGCCTACATTTACAATATCTTTTATTTTTTTCCATATCTTAACATGCTACAATGCAGTCCATATACTCGCGTCTTCATATTTTCCCCCCCAAAATACGACTTTTAGTTTTCTTAATATATTTATTATAAATTATTTTTTTGTTTTCTCTGTCATTATTTTCGACATTAGCTCAACAATAACATTTTAATGGCATTATAAAATTCATTAGAGATGATAAACTACCAGTACTATTTGGACCGTATCTGATGAATATTATTATATATTTGAATTATTTCTGGTTTATTATCAATTGTATGATTTTTAATCAGAACAACTAACCCGTAGTCATTGTATATTGTAATAAATATTTACAAATTTTTATTACAACCAAATCGGGTGCTACATTTTTAAACTATTACTTAAACTTAGCATAATGTAAGAAATGGTATGGTATTCCTGATCTTTATAATATTATTACGCTAAGTATAATGCACATAAATATAATATATGTTGATATTTTAAATCTTCATTATTAATTACCATATCATCTTAATTTCTATGAGTGTAGTATCGAACAATTGATTCTAATCGTAAAATTTTTATTCAGTCATACAAGTGCAAATTATATCCTAATTCTATTATCCTGATATTACATAAAGAAGATCAAATTAAAAGACTAAACTATAAAATTTGTATTTGGGCTTTATATACAGAATATTGTAGGTGACTTGATTGATTTGTGACACAGTCGCGTTCTTTTCACAGATACATTTCAAAATCCACATATTGCATGTGTGATATAATTTCAACTACCTCAATGATACTAGGTGTCAAATAGATGTTAACAAATAGATAATACGGAATTAAAAAGTTTAACAAAATTCCTCATTTAAGTTATTCAAATATAAATCTGTATACATCTGGCATTGTGCAATGGAATCAAAAAACAGATTTTTTTTTTTTTACATAATATATTTATGTATATAAAAACAAACTAGTCTGTATACTCGAATATATACAATACTTAACATACATTAAAATTTCGATATATTACTTAACTTATCTATGCGTTGTTTATTAGCTAAAAATAAATATGAAAAATTAAAAATAGACAAAGTATAATTAGTGTTTAAAAAATATTGGTACAGGCAGGCAGTGTTTTCCTATAAAATCTAAAATTACGGATACAAATTAGAATCGAAGAAAAAAAGTAATAAATTGTATGCGTTTTCTTATCATTTAATTATTTCTTAATTTTGTTAATAAATAAATATTAATTTTAAAATTAAATTATTTACTTCAGGTAACGATAGTGCTACCCGATATAAATAAAATTCCGGACGAGATAAATAATAGTTTTGCTGATACCGATCATTATTTGGTAAATGAATTATCGTTATATGAATTAGTAACGCAACCGTTTATTCAAGGATTTGTTAAAAGAGGTAATTATAATGATAATGATAATATTAATTTATTATTTGTATGTAATGTAAGCATTTATATGTGAGTAGTAAATTCAGTCATAGAATCTATTATTTGTATAGAATTAAACATATACATGACAGATCTAATTGGTTGAATTTGCTACTTGTATATAATTCAATAATTCCATACTAATGATAAATTCCTATAACTGTTAAATAAAATTAATCAGTCGTCATTTGTCATACATCTGTCAATCATTTTGATCGATCTGCCACTTCATTAAATTTGATACCAGTTTATGCGCCCGTATTTGAAAAATGCTAATGCATGCACTTGTCTGATTTTATCCTGAATGTCTAAAATAATGTTTGAATTCGAAATCCAACATCAAGGTTGCCGCCACAACAATGTGGATACTTAAATTAAAAGATATTCTTTAGTCAACGATGAACAAGGCAAGAAAGCGTTCAGCGTTAGATATTACAATTAGTGGTTCCAGACAGCTAAGGAGAATTGGAAAGAAAAGCCAATAATTATGTAATAATCTACCGTTGGCATTTTCCGTGTTGTTTTGCCAAAGTGAATGCTTTACATTAAAGTCTAGTCACAAGACAAGCAAACTGATACCACAATAGTTTTATGGAACACATTGAAAGTAATTCAAATAAACACCAATAATGGCACTATTCATATTCCACTTCTAAATAATCTAATCTAGACACTATTCATTTAATCATAATTACATACCAGACACTGACATAAAATTGTAATCGATTTCTAGTGTAACCATTTATTGAGATAAAGATGGGTTGAGTAACTTCGATATTAGTCGACATACGAAACAATTTCTATTATGAATTTCTTTTCTTTTTTTTTTTTTCTTTTAGGCAATCTATATGCAATTTCTATAAATACACGTATTGATATTGATGATTGTGTCGCAATAACACCTGATCGTACATTACATTTAACATTAAACAAGGAAATTTATCAATCACTTGGATTAGAGGGAAAATTATCGCATTTTGCCAAGAAACATCATAACAGATACAGTAAGTTTTAAATCATTTTTTTTGCTTTTATTTTATTTATTTTAAGTAGCAAAAATTAAAATTTTATAGAACTCATCATCAACAGATGATTGTTAAATTATTTAAAATATTTATATTTTTATTACAATAAATAAGTGGGCTACCATCACCGTGTTTTGCTGGGTTAGCATTTATAAAACGAGTATAATTGACAAAAAAAAAAATACGAAAAAAAATTATTAAATAAAATAAACACCAACCAAAAACAATAATCAAACAATTTTGAAAAAATGCCAAATTTAAAACAACCTGAACAATTGGAATTGGCAGCACTAAAGATATTGGCACAATATATTTGTGAACTTGGTGAAAATTTAATGGATATTGTGAAAAACATAGCAAAATGTGATATAAAGAAAAGTACTGTACATCTAAACACGAGTATCCTCAAATTAAAGGAAATATTTGCATATAATATACCCTGTTTTCTATACGATCAATTGTGTGATCAATTATTTATTGAAATTCCATTACTTATTGAACGTATAAAATCTCGTCTCGAATTTCGATCATCAATGGGTGAATTTTTGAATCGTGTTAATGTTGCAATTACCTTAACCGAATTATTGATGACATCAAATTTGAAAAAATTAAATTTCGAAGAAATGCCAAAAATGATACGGCACATATTTTATAATAAATTACATTTATTAAAGGGATTGGAATTTTTAAATTTGGGTTCAATGTCTGGTGGTTGGAAAACTGATGACATGGAATCGACAATTTTAAATGGTATTTGTAAAATGTCACAATTACAACATTTGTATTTAAATTACGATTGTACGGATAATATTTTATTGGCATTAATTGAAACATGTCCACAATTACGAACACTGGATTGTTCATCATCGAAAATGATAACAAATGAGAGTTGTTCAATTTTGGTACATTTAAAAAATTTACGTACATTACAATTACATCGTACATCAATAACAATGGAGGGATACATTAAATTATTACTAAGTTTAGTGTGTCTAGAGGATTTAGGACGTTACGATGAAATTGGTCGATGTCTTGAATATATTATCGAAAATTATCCAAATAAACAGCAATTTAATTTGAAACGATTTTCCAGTCGTTTTGTAACAACAAAATTTCTACAAATTCTTGCCGATAATTGTCCAGAAATCTATTCAATATCAATATTTCATAATGTTTTATTGTGTGATCTAATGCAATTGATTGGTGTAAATAAATTATGTGATTTAAAACTGTTATCATGT
Organism: Penthetria funebris; assembly: GCA_027564355.1. Classification (NCBI taxonomy): domain Eukaryota; kingdom Metazoa; phylum Arthropoda; class Insecta; order Diptera; family Pleciidae; genus Penthetria; species Penthetria funebris. The sequence continues at coordinate 3,365 of JANSTX010054426.1, read as the reverse complement.
GATTTTTTTGCCGATCAATTGCGTAATGTATTGGCGGTCAAAGGTTGTAATATAACCCATTTACATTTGGAACACGTTGACGAATTGGACATGAATGCATTAATGTATATTAGTCAATTTTGTCCAGATTTAATTGTATTCACAATTTATAATTGTGAATTAATTGAGAGTACATCGGTGTATATAAAAAAACCGGAAATTCCACCATTTATGAATTTACAACGATTAACATTGATTGCCCAATGTAATTTACAACATTTGGAATTTCTATTGGCAACATGTTTTAAAATAAAATTTATACACTTAGGTTCATTGGTGCCGACCACCGATCATTTATTTGACAAAATTTTAACAAACAATCAAATGCAACAATTAAATGAATTAAATATTATTTGTTCGGATAGTTTAACAATTGCTAGTGCCTATAAATTGATTGAAGTGTGTGAAAATTTGAATACATTAAACGAATTAGAGGCATGGTCACAAATCAATAAATGTGAATTAGACACATTTAAATTATACATTGAAAAGAATAATTTAGATTTGAATATTAAATCAAAACGATATTTAGTTGAGTAAAATACGTACAGAATTGTGGGTATTTTTTGTGTCTTGTTCAATTATGTTGTAATTTGGTGTTATACTATTTATTTAATATATAAAATATAATATTTTGTAAATGGTCTGGCAATTCTTGATGCCTATAATTTTTTTTATTATTATATTTTTATTATATTCATTTTATTCAATTAATAATATGTAACTATATTTAATAGTAATATATTTAAAGTATGAGATAATTTTAATTTATAATCTTTGCAAATTTATTGATTCTTTAAGATGTGTCTTTATGAATACTGTAAATTAGAAATTAATCGCAAACAGGGAGCCAATGTCAATGAATTAAAATCAATATATAACAAGAGAGGCGCTGGAAATTGATGGACAGACGAACAGGTGTATTTGATTTTCTTTGTACGATTATTCCTTCAAGACGATACATGAACGATCTCACATAAGAAATTCCCTTGTAACTTTGTTACCATCTCCAAATAATAGAGGTATATAATACCAAAGAACAATATAATTATATTGTTCTTTGATATTATACACCCAATTTTAATCTAATAGGAGTAAAAAGTTTGTAGGGTAGGTACTTGAAGGAGTACTTTAATTTTGTTCACCTTCGAACTATCGATCACAAATAAGATAAAAATTACACGTGCATAATTTCATGGGGATATCTCAAAGTAATCTCAAGTTATCGTGCGCAATATACCTGGGAGGTACTTTAAGTAGTAATCCGATTTCGCTACACATTCTTTCAATTATAATATCAATTATATATGTAACATTTGACGTCTGTATGTATTATACACCCAATTTTAATCGAAAAGGAGTAAAAAGTTTGTGTGGGAGGCTCACAAATCACATAAAAATGGCATGTGCACACGGACGGACAGACAGACATGTTTAAATCAACTTTTTTTTTTCAATTATAGGCACTTCTGTGTTATTATGTTTTTTTCTGAGATGTTTATTTCTTGGCGTTACATGAACGGAATCAAATACAATAGACCCTTGGGCCTAATAATTGAACATAATAATTGTGTTTCGTAACTACAAATATTTATTGCACATTACATTTTTATTTGATACTGTAATTGAACTTAACGATACCTGTTGCCATTATATGGATTAAATGGATAATAATGTGTCTGGGAAAAACAAAGCCATATCTATATTTCTTGTGTATAGCACTCTGAAATTAAACGACAACACGACACTAATGATATTTGATAGACTTTTAGGTAACATTGACGACATTTCTGATTATATTTATACTTACAATTTCGCTGAAAAATGAATATTCTTGAACGTCTTTCTGTCAATACTGCACAAGTTTCTTATATTCTACATGCCCAATAACACAACAACTTTTAGGCGAAATTCGACTTTATTCGTCAACGTAGTATCCTTCAAGAGTGCTTCTCTAACACTTCGATAACATTTTTGTAGAACGATTTAACTTTGGCCTCAAAATACATTTCAGTTTAGACAATCACTTCTTTATTAGAGCCAAATCTCTTTCCCTGGCGGATTCATTTAAGTCTATAAAACTGGTAGTAGTCGCTGGGAGCCAGATACAGAGAAAAAGTGTTATTCGTGCAATTTTGCCATTGTTGCGATCGACTTGGGACACGGTGCATTGTCTTGGAGAAAAAACACTTTTTTTTTGTTGTTTGGGGTCGATTTTTCATAATTTATTCCTTCAAACGCATTAATAACGCCATATAATATTCGCTATTGATAGTTCTTTCTTGCTAAAGGTAATCGACCGAATAAAATACCATGAGTATCTCAAAGTACGGATGCTAAAACTTTACTAGTTGTCATTTGCGTTTTTTGTCGCTTTGGACGGCTTTCATCCTTTGCTGTTCACTCAGCTGACTGTCGATATGACTCTAAAGTATAGTGATGGATTTATGTTTCATGCGGTAGGTAATAAAAACAAATATTTTTTTTTACGCTGAAATATCTCCAAACAGCGGTCTGAATTGTCGACGCGTTGTTGTTTTTAATCGCCGGTGAGCATACGCAGTACCCTTTTCAAACAGAGCCTTCGCATAATCAAATGTTAATACAACATGGTGAATACACTCAATATTAAATAACTAGCAATTGTGTGATACTTGCTATTCTACAGTCGGCCTTTCTGACTCTTCATCTGATCTAGATGTATATTTATCATTAAAATCTTTCAATGACTTCATACATTCAGCAACAGTTGAAGTAACTATAGGACCGTCGAGAATATGCCCACTTTCTCTATCTCATAACGGTTATGTTAGGAACCGGGTCCATTTGCTTGTGATTTTTCAATACTTTAAACTAGACTTTAAAGTTTTGAATTCTGTCTAGAAATACCAAACCCTTTATCTACGAATAGCTATTTCTTGTTGTACAACTGTATTTAATAATGATGTTTGATCTAATGCAATTTGAGCAGCAGTCTTATTTAACTTCATAATTTCTTATTCAAAGCATGTGCTATTTGAGCTTCGGTTTTGCAATTATTTGCATTATTTCTAGCAACCATATACATTCTTCCGTTATACCAGCAACTTGATTATGTAATTTGTGTTTACTACTTCGCACTGCTGACTACATCTAACAATTCACTTATATCGGATTTAACACGGATAAAGCACGATGAGTGCCTGAAGTATGGTGGAGACGACCTAATTGCTGAGATTGCAAAATTGTTCAATAAACTACTTGAACACAATACCTACAGAATGGAGAACTAGTATCACAATACCAATATTTAAGAAGGGCAGTAAAACTGATCCGAGAAACTATCG
>JANSTX010054425.1:0-11013 GCA_027564355.1 Penthetria funebris | reverse complement strand
CAATTATTGTATTTATTAACAGACATATCAGACAAACAAACAAATAAACAAAACTAAATATTTCTTTTCTTCTCGAAATGTATCAAAAAGAGTCGATTTTGATTTTATGTTTTTCTTTTTGTATGTAAAAATAAAAGAAATTAAGCTAATAAAAACCAACTACAAAATTATACTACATATAATAAAAATCTCACTCTTTGAGCCATTGAGCTGCACTACTGATCAATATTATGTTCTTCTTTATTTTATTGTAGTACTACACAACCTGCACCACATCTCGATAAGTAAGTTATTAACCATATATTATTCATGAATGGTTTATATATTGATTTTAATAATTTTTTTTTAATGTATTAAACAGTATTCATGTCGTATTTGGACATGTTGTTTCCGGTCATGATTTGGTCCGTCAATTAGAACAATTACCTGTCGATAGAAATTCAAGACCATTACAAGATGCGGTAATTAATAATTGTGGTGAATTAATACGACAAATTAAGGGTATATGCAATGTTTTTTTTTTTTTAGTGTTTTTCACATGTTTTTAAAATATTTATTTTTAAATTTTTATGTTTAGTTAAGAAAATAAAAAAGAAGAAACGTTCCCGTATAGAAGAAGATGATGATCAATCGTCTGATGATGAAAGGAAAAGGCGAAAAGATAAGAAAAAGAAAAAGAAGAAATCTAAAGATGAAGAGTAAGTATGGAATGTTTAATTTTTATTTTTTTGAAAGTTTTCATTATTTCACTTTTTTCTTCTTCCTTGCAATATTCCTTATACAGGATCGGCTCTTCTACTTCTTAATGTATGTTTCTGTCTTGTGTATCAGATTTGGTTCTGGGCATTGACATTTAAAGGCATCTAGACCGTAATTGTAGGGTCTTTAGAAGAATATGTGGCTAACATATTCTAGTTTAAATATAGAACCAATTCGATAATAGCTGAACATAAAATTGGCTTGTGGGCGACATATAGAAATATATTCGGCTTCGAGTTACCCACATGATTAGTCACAATTCTGTGAAAATGAAAATGGTTAAGTTTGTTCAAATTAAATAACTTTGGCATCTCAAGCCTTAGTGAGTTGGGTTTCTGACTTTGTCAGGCGGCCGCTGGCAGTAAAACAAAACCCAAATAAAAAAGGAAAGAGAAAGGAAATTATTTATTATTTATTTATTCTTTATTATGGTAGAAATTTGATTAATTCATTGAAATAACAAAAATGTCCTTCATTAGTTTCGTCGGTGAAACATTAATGAGTAGACTTACCTGTTGTTAACTATTTCTATACTTAATTAGACGCTCCAAATTCGTAATTTTAGTCCTTTTGGTAAAATTGAAAATTTGAATTATGTACTGCAAATTCGCATCTTCATTGGTACAAAAATTGTTCTATCATTCTAGGTTTAAAATTGTTTCGTCATCATATTACCGTTCAATACGAGACCATTAGTTGACGTTTTACATGTAATTAGAAAAATTTACCAATTACAGCTACCTTGGTTGGAATTTTTTGTTGGTTTCTAAATTGGTGCCCAAACGCGCCCTACCACTTACTATTTTAGCAGACTTTAATTTGATGATGAACGCAAATGCACAAATTATGCCTACCATAATACCAATTAACATGAAGCATCATTAATTGAAAATTTTATGTAACTCAATCCTCAACGGTTATTGTTGGCAAAATTAATGGAATACCTACCTCGGTCATTAGATTATTTGATTTTCAGCAAATTATCGTCTCATTGCATTCATAAAAATTGTTAATTTTTATTTATAGAAAACACATCAAAACTGAAATTGATTCAGAAGAAGAAGGTGAAATTAAAGATGGTAATAGTCATCCAATGGTTACATTAACAAAAATTGATCCAAAAGATATACCAGAAGTGTCTAATAAATTTTTAATGAGATCAACTGATCGTGAAAAAGGTGGTGGTGATGGTGATGGTGGTGGTGGCAGTGTTGGTATCAATGAAAAAGAAACAAACAGTAGAAGAGATAGAAATGATGGAAGACGTCGTACAAATAGAGATCGGAATGATGATCGTCGGGATCAACGGAACAAGTATTTTCTTATCTTTTAAATATTATCTATCATAACCATTATGGTATATTATTCTATTTAATGATCTACTATTAAATTAACATTTATACAATATTAACCGTTTCTCATCAGTCCGTCAGTTTTAAATTATTTTTAATATACTTTTCGTTTGTTTTTTTTTTCATTTTTCTATTAAATTTTAATTTATAGTTATTTTTGATTTTAAAATTTATAAAGTGAATTTATTTGTTTGCAGTTTTGGATGGTCAAAGAAACATGTACCTCTATCCAGAAGTGGTCGTGTAATTAAAGGTCGTGGTGTATTTGTAAGTAGCTAGTAATTTAAATATTTAAAAATTAAACATTTTAATGGGAATTTAATTTTACAGAGATATCATACACCATCACGTTCGAGAAGTCGTTCCAGAAGTGTAACACCACCACATTGGAAACAAGCCCAAAAACGAACAATAAAATTATCAGATTTAGAAGTATTACATTTTAATTATTACGTATATTGAATTGTAAAGTATTATATTCTAATATTTATCTATTTTATAGAAAATTGAAGAAGATAAACGACAACGTGAATATGAAATTAAGCGACGTGAAGCTGAACGTAAAAAACGTCATGAAGAAATGGCACGTGACTCGAAAAAATCATTTTTTGAATTAAATCAGCAAAGTGAATATAAAAAAGATGAACATTTAAAATCGGATAAAGAAAACGGAGAATATAACACAATAGCATCCGATATGTCAAATTTTCTATTGACAACAAAATCAAACAATAAGGGTCCGAGTTCAATTGACATGAATGCTTTAGATTATGAAGATCATGGTTCTGATAGAGATGATAATAATGAAGAACCACATCAGCAACATCATCATCATCAACAACAACAACAGCAACAGCAGCAGCAACAACAACAACAGCAGCAGCAACCAAATTTATTGAAAAAATCGGAATCAATGGCACTTGCATTTGGTGTTCAAGTGAAAGCAGATGAAATACAACAAATAATTGAGGATAATCGTAATGATGGTGTTGTTTGTGATGATAATAATAGACATAAAAAACCATCAAATAGAAATGATTTAAGTAAAATAAAAGATGACCATAATCAGAATGATAAACAACGTAATATTGATGATAATTATCGAAAAAGAGTATCAAGAGAAAAATCCGTGGAACGCCGACGTCACTCTCGTTCGCGATCTATTGATGGTCAAAATCGTGGTAATACATATCGGGGTAATGATCGACGTGATGGTAATTATCATCGTAATCAACGTAGTAATAATTTTGGTAATCGTGGTGGTGGTTTTGACGTCGATAGAAACAATGATCGTCGTCGACGATCAAGAAGTTATGATCGATCACATCGATACAATAGTTCGGATAGACATCGATCGCGTGATCGAAGAAATAAAAGGTCAAGATCAAGAGATCGTAAACGTTCAATATCACGTAGTAGACGGTCATCGCATGATCATAATAAACGTGATAAACAATACCATGACGTTGAAAAGTCGCCTAATAGACATGATCATCATCAACAACAGCATCAGCAGCATCAACAACAACAACAACAACAACAACAAAAACAACCACCACCACTAACACCACAACGTCGTACACGTTCACATAGTCGTAGTCATTCAAAAACTCCATCCAAACAAAAACGAAGAGATTATCGTTCATCACGTTCAAAATCACGATCACGATCTCGTTCTCAATCAAATACACCGGACAAAATTGATGATAAAGATCGAATACATAAGGAAAAAATGTTAAAACGTGCTGAGGCATTACAATTATTAAAAGATCATATGCGTAAGGAAATTGCCGAAGAAGGTAAACGTCAAGCGGAAAAATTATTAAAAATTAAACAAGAACAGGATCGCATTGAATTGGAACGTTTGGAAAAATTTAAAATGGAAACAATCGAAAAATTGAAAGCACAGAAAGAAATTCGACAATTGGCTGCCGTTAAAAAAGTACTGGAAGTTGTTGCGTCTGTTAATAGTAGTAATATTGGTAATAAGAAAAGTAAACGACGTAGTTCGTGTGATGAAAAGGAAAAGAAGAGACGACGTTCAGAGAAACGTAATAAACGAAGTCATCGTAGACATTCATCGTCGTCTTCTGGGTCTAATTGATAGTAAGAACATATATATATATATATATATATATATAAGCATATTAACTGATATTTGAGATTAACTGTAAGGGAAAACTTAAGATTTTATTTAGTCTTAAAAATATTTTCTTTTGTTTGTTTTTTGCTTTTATCGTAATAAAAATTATGTTCAGTAAGTTTTTTTATGTTTTTGCTGCACGCTTTACTTTTGCCAGCAATTGTACTTCACAAGAGTTCAATTTTTTAATCAATAGAAAAAAAAGTTGAATGTGTGCCAATAAAGTGATTTATAATGTTGTTTCTGGACATTATGGAGACAGTAAATATAAATTTTTGGAAGGTATATATTCATATTATAAAATAGAATATTTTTAATGACCGCACTCCATTCGTCATCATTTATGGACGAACACACACTCAATTCGTCTTTTCACATTTTTTTGTTATTATACAATTGGCGTATGTGCATAAACAAATTACATTTCGAAATGAATTGAACCTTTATTGGTCGATAGAAAAAAAAGAATTTAACAAAAGAAATATTTACATAAAAGATCTAGTGTTATTAAAAATTATTTTATTTACAATAACTAACATTTCATCTCAAAAAAAAAGAATATACCTTCACTTAATTAATTTCATCATCATCATCTTCTGGTTCATCACTTGAATTACCACAATTCACCAAAAATTCTTCATCAATTGCAGCATTTTTCAATTCTTTACTTTCCAAATACTTTTGTAATCGATCTTGAAAGAAATACACATACAATTGTTTTTGCATTTTTGTTGCCGCAAAATAGTGACCACCGTCATGCACATGAATTTGTGCTTTACGAAATTGTGTCGCTAACATTTCACTCATTTCTTTTGGTATAATTTTATCTGTCTCACCATAGACATGTAATGATGGAATTTTTATTTTCTCTTCATAATAATTCATATGTGCTAAACTGCCTGATTTGAATCCAGCAACAATTACAGCAAATTTTGGTTTTACACATGTCACTAATTTTAAATAAATATAATATGTTTGGTTAATCAAATAACAAAAATATATAATCATAATTAATTAAAATTTTACTAACTTTCACGTTGAGCAAGACTACATAGAAGTGCAGCAAAACAAGCACCGTGTGAAAAGCCTAAAATGCCTTGAAATGGCCCCTCATTCTTCCATATTTCTTCCACTAATTTAAGACTTTCGCCAAAACCAAATGCTGGTCCACTTCTATTGGTTCCCTTGAATGAACTGCCATCTTCATTATTAAACCACCAGCTTCTTTGTTGTTGCTGTTCTAGTGATTTATTTGGTATTGTCGATTGTTTTAAAGCATCTGCATTATCATTATCGTCGGACTCCGATTCCGGTGATATGGGTATTGGTGGTGCTAAATGTGGAGCTGTTATAAATGTAAATGTTGCATATTTATTGACAAATTTTCGAAATGATCCAATTTTTGATTTAAATGTATCTGCATTTTGTCTATAACCATGTAAACAAAGGATTTTTAATTTATCACATTCGGCTATTGCTAAGGCAGTATTTGTTGTTGGTGTTGACAATTGATTAACATCTTCTAAATTAGTTATTTTAAATGAACCACTTGCTGTTTGTATTTCATTATCATTTTCTTGATCTATTTTCCTTGATTTTTTTACAAATTTATTGGATTTTTTATTCATACTCTTAAAATTATTTGTTTTATTTTTATATTTTTATTATATTTACAAAATATTCAAAATATATTATAACCTCAAAAATATATGACATTGATAAAATATTTAAATGTAAGTTTCTGAACAATATTCATTATGTTCCACAAACTAAAATTCTCCATAATTCTCTCCACACGTGACGTACACACACACACATGCAAATTTTTGATTAATTTTGATTTGTTTGGATTGGATGTTCTGACTGGGAGAAATAACATGCGAAAAAGTTTTATTGTATAAATCTAATTTAATAAATAATAAACTTGAATTGTTCTTAAATATTTTGTTGTAGTACAATAAGGAATAATATTATTAATTGAATAGAATTGATAGATTATTTTGATTGAAGGTAAGTGATTTGGATAATAATCTATTTTGAGTCGGCTGTCTCAATGAATACATTGGGCGGTTTAATTGTTTGCTAATATCGGAAATTAGTTTTCTTGTAAACTTTATTTGTATTTTTAATTATGTTTTTTAACAAAAAAAAAAACACCCATAAACAAATAAATAAACATTTGGATATATAATTTACAAATTGAAAATTTTTATTTATCAAAGAATCGATTTTATTTTCATATCCTGCAAGAGCAAAATGGCTACGAAAATGTTTGTTTTTTTTTTTTTATTTATTTTTTTTCTTGCTAGTTTGATTTGATGAATGATAAACACCTACGGATAGAATTTTTTATTTTATAACTTGTCAGAGTTTTTAAAAATTAGTATACAACATGTACTTGTTTTAAATTCTGTGTGCTGACTAAAAGCTGTAAAACAAGTGCGTTATGGTTCCAAGCAATTTTCTAAGGATATACAACCCATTTGGATCCTGCCATTATGCAAGCAATTGACCGCATCTGTGACGTTTCCATTAAATTTGTCATTATGTCCGATAAATAAATAAATGTAACAACAAAAATAATAACTTCTTAATACACAGTAAAAATCAGGACAGTTATTACACCAGAAGAAATTGGAACAACTTGTCAGTCGCCGATGTTGGTGTAAATATCTGAAGTGTACGATAATAAACTTTCAATGTACATGCTGTTCGTCGTGCAGGTTGACACAAAGTTTGGTACTGTGCCATATTATCAAAACTAGCCTAATTTGAATGCACGAATTTCAAAGGGTCCAGTTCGATTCGAGTTGTTCCAGATGACCTCACTTCTGATGGTTGCCAACTGGATGCAGTTGTTTACCAGGGATCCGTGTTGTATACAATACTATTTTTAATTCTCGTTTATGACCTTCTTATCACTAATTGCTAGACCAAACCATAACTACGCTGATGGCCGCACTCTGCACCATTCTTAATATGTCGACGAAAGGCCTTCGCCATCTGTATTATTTGTCAAATTGCATCGCGATGATTTGGACAATACTCTGAAACGACGATGAAAATTTAATTTCTGATTGTATTGCAATTTTTCGGGTTTTGATTCCCTCGCCACGCACATCCATTCAAGATTACTACGGAATTATCACACATTGTGTGTGTAATTCATAGGCGAGCCTGTCGACTTATATGTGATGAATGAAACATCTGTCAAATAGATTTTGTTCAGCATAGGCGCAATGTGTGAGCGCTAATACTTTTCTATAATTATTTTAATGGCAATTGTTAGGCTGAAATTGCAAGCAATTTGTGCAAATATAATGAAAATATTATGACAAGAACATCAATTAAATTGAAAAATTATATCGCAAATAAGTGAAGAATATTTTAACAGAATTTCAGCATATTCCTTTGCTATATACCAGATCATATAATGTGTCCATGACTATAGCCCCGCCGAACCTTAATTAAGTGTTCAAAAACGTTGACATTACTTTCTAAATGACTGTCGAACAGGTCTTCTATTACACCTATGAATAATCAAAAAATCGTTAATAATTTCAATCATCTCCACATCTGACAAGTTTCCTTACTTGCTCATTGGAAATTGTATTTAATTTTTAATATCCGTGCCATTGGCATTTTACAAAAATATTGATGTTGAAAGACAAATTTTTTTGTCTAATTTTCCAGGAACAATGTCTTCAGTTGATGATCGTTCATCTAATAATGATTCATTCATAATAAAACTACGTGGTCTTCCGTGGACAGTTACAAATAAGGAAATTGTTGAATTTCTTGATGGTGTAAATATTATTGATGATGAAAAAGGGGTTCATTTAATAACCTTTTCAAGTAATAGTACACGTCCAAATGGTGAAGCATTTGTTATTTGTGCCGATAAGGAATCATATAATCGAGCATTTGAATTGGATAAAAAAATGTTGGGTCATCGTTACATTGAAGGTAAGTTGTTTTCATATTTATAATTAAATTATAGGTTATCCTCTCTAGTCATTTGTAATCTTTGATCTGTTTTTTTTTTTTTTTTGTTTTTTTGTTTTAATATCGTTTTCAAATTCCCTAAACAGTGTTTAGTGCACAACAGGAAGATTTTGATACCATAATGAGAAAACAAAATATTGTTCAACAAGATACAGTTGTGAAACTTCGTGGTTTACCATGGTCATCAACGGAAAGGGACATTGAGAATTTCTTTAAAGGTATTTATTGACTTAGACCAAAAGTATATTTTTTTTTAAAGTTTGTTTTTAAGGAAGCAAAGTATGTTTTTTTTGTATTTTTTTATTGAAATTTTCGCAAAGGGGGGGAAAGAAACAAAATGAATAAAAAGTATGAACTTAGTTTTTTTTTTGTGTTTTCGGGGAAGAAAAATAAATAAGTCACGTGTTTTGTTTTTTTATTTTTTATTATTAAATATTTTTATTTAAGGGATATTCGAGTAATTAGTTTTTTTTTTTATTTTTTTTTTTTGAATTTTATATTTTCCAAAATGTTCATGTCCTCCTGAGTCCTTGTAGAGACTCGGAACATTTACTCTGAATACCAATTTTATTTTATTTTTACGTATATGTACACACATTTTATTTTGCGTTTGTTATTATATAACTTTTGTTTGTTTTTCCTTGTTATCCTTTCCTCTCTTCTTTATCTTTGCGAATATTAAATAATAACAAAAAATGAATTTCATTTGTACACATCCTTTTAATAAAACAAAACAAAAATCTTTTATATTTATATACACAATATAATTTTAATTAATAATATGGCAAATTAAATGGGTAATAAACAGGGTTGGAGCTGAACAAGGATAAAGGTGTTCATATTCATATCGACAGGTTAGGGAGGGCTTCGGGTGAAGCATACGTACAATTTGAAACGCCAGAAGACTGTGAAAAGGCATTGAAGAGAAATCTGGAAAAAATCGGTCACAGGTGGGTTGGTTGGGTTTTGTCTCATCCATCAATAAACAAACAAAAAAAAAATTTAATTGAATAAATAAATAGAAAAGAAAAAAAAAAAGTTATTTGAAAGAAATTTTAATTTGAATGGAGTATTATGGGGAGGTAATAAATTTTAAAATAATTTTAATTTGACAAATTTGATGATAGAGATAGGGGGTTATTTAAAATATACGGTTTTATGGGTAGGTATTTTAATATTTAATTTTACGAAGTTGAGTGTGATTTGTTTATCATTTTGTATCCACTGAATTTTTTTTATCCTCTTCTTTTTTTTCCCACTATCATAAATACGTGATTCAATTACCCGAATACCATATCAAGACAACGGATAACGGATAGATGATAACATGGTTTTTTTTTATTTCAGTATAATGAAAGATTGAATTTGTAGTAAAAGAATTGATAAACGTTGCAAAAGTATTTTTTACTAAAATTAAAAATTATTTGGGCTAGATTTGTAAATGTATTTTTAATGTTTACAACCCAATAAGACTGTATATCATTGCCATTTGCATAATTTGTCATACATGGTCGGTATCTGTTGTGAGTCACAATAATTGATTATTTTTTTTCTTTCTACAAAGTAATGAATTAGTTAAAAATGCATTGAAATTGATGGATTAAATCGATCAGGTTTGATTTATCAATTTCATAGCATACATTCAACATCAACAGCAAATACCGTAGTGTTTACACGAAATGAAATTTTTTTTTTATTCAAATTGTTATCTTTAATTATTATTGATTTTAATTATTTATTTATTTATTTCATTTTATTTACAATCACATTTAGATATATTGAAATATTTCGGAGTACATCTGCGGAATTACGACGTAGTATAAATATTACACAAGGTACATTAATGGGATCTGGAAGTGGTGGTGGTGGTGTTAGTGGTAGTAGTGGTGGAAGACCATCACCATATGATCGCAATGGTGACCGTAGTAGTTCTCGTTTTGGTGGTAGAAATAGCCGAGGATTAAGAGGAAATGCTAGAGGTAATTATTAATTAATGAATGTGTTCATTATTATGTTATGTATATACATTTTCTTTTAGAACGTGAATATATTCATCCATGGTCTAGCAATAGTAACAGTAGTAGTCCTTGGGAATCTAATCGTGGTTATGGCAACAGTGGAAGTTTTGGTAATGGTGGTGGTGGTGGTGGTGGAGCTGGTGCTATGAATAATGATTTCAATAATGGATTTTCCGGTAGTAACTACGGTGGAAATAATGGATATAGTAACAGTAGTGGAGGTGGTAATTGTGGTGGTTTTGGTAATAGTAATTTTAGTAGCAGCAACGGGTTTGGTGGTGGTGGTGGTGGATTTAATTCTAATAATGCTGTTGGTGGTGGTGTTGGTGGTAGCAGCTCTGGTAATGGTTATGGCGTATATGGCACTAATGGATTTAGTGGTGGTGCTGGTGGCTGTAATGGAAATAATAGAAATGAATTTTTAGGTGAAAATTTTGGTGGCGGATTTGACAGAGATGGTAGTAGTGGTAGAGGTGGCAGCATTGACAGAGCATATGATGATTACTTTCGTATTCATTTACGTGGAATGCCATATTATTGCGATGAAATTGATATTATGAAGGTATGATATTTATATGATGTGTTTGATAAAAACTGTAATTTTTTAAATTATTTTTTTTGTTGATTAGTTCTTTTTACCTGCGAAACCTGTACATTGCAAAGTTATTTATAATAGCAAAGGACTTCATAGTGGTGGTGCTAATGCATATTTTAAAACACATGATGATGCTATTAT
>JANSTX010054424.1:0-27561 GCA_027564355.1 Penthetria funebris | reverse complement strand
TACACTAGATTTTTTCTTCAATGTAAACAAGTCATTTGATATTTACACCAACTGCACTATGTATCATTTATATAATAAATAAAATACTGTAGTTTTAAATTTATATCACTTGATTTTGATTGCAAAATGTAATTTAACTTTTAAGGCTTTTTCTAGTAAAAAAAATGCAAATTACGACTATATAATGAAAACTTGCTACTCTACATATAGATAATGAAATATATGAATATATAGCTAATATAAATTAATTTTGCGGATTGTTTATTCCCCCCGAATAGATGTTGTAATTTCTCTTTTTGCATGCTTCGAATAGACAGTTAGTTACTTGATTAACAATTGTCTAACCTTAATGTATATAATTATTATATATATGGCACAAAGATGCCAGTAACTATATATAACCAATTTCAACGATATGCATTAAAATCTTGTATGTACGCTAAACACTGGATAATACTGGAAGCACATTATAGACAAATGTGAACATTATAAATTATAATTAATGCTGACGTACAAAGTTTACAGTCTCCTTGTAACTGTTGCTATTCTAAATTATATATTCGATAGTTATTTAATGGTGAATGGGTTTGGGAAATTTTGCATTATGGCAATGTTAAGATGAATGATTCGTAAATATAAAACTTAATTCAGCACATTTTATTTCATTAAATTTATATGTAGAACATTTATATAAATAATTCCAATAAATTATAATATCATTCTGTTGATCTGTGACGACCTTGTCTGTGACAATGAAAATGTTAAGGTCAATCAATATTATATACACTTTTATCTATACTACTATATTATTTTTCAATTTTTGCCTATTTTATATTTAAGTGTAGTGTATTTATGAATTTGTAATTAATTTATTAATTAATAATATGCTATCTTGAATAGCATCATTTGTTAATTAATCAATTACAATGATTGTCATTTCACATGATTTTTATCAAATTAATGTTTACACTTAAAAATAAAATCATTTTCAAGTGAAAAACATTGAAGCTTATAAGTATTTCGAAATTTAATGTGCTCATATATTTGATATATATTAATTATAATATATGTATTCTTTGTGGTACTGATAAGAGCGTTGGTTTAATTATTCGGTATACTGTATGCTTATTATCAAGTTAATTACGTAATTTAAATTGCCAATTATAACAAATATACTGCCGAAATTGCATAAATTACGCAACAAGCAAAATCAATATATGTATATATAAATCAGAATTGCAACTCTTTACTGATACAACAATAAAATACTCATTTTTGTATCAATGACCATACCTAACAAACCAAAAATGAGAATGACTTTCTTTCTGCCACCCACAATTTGCAATTTATACGTACTATATCTAACAAAACTTTTATTTATATATTTATTTTCATTTAATTTTTCACTATTTTTCACAATTTTAAATTATTGTTCGCAAAATAAACAAAAGTTACTCTCACTTTCTTCTTGACAATTTTCCAGAAATAAATAATTGCAATCCGGCAAACGATTCTCAACAGACTAAAGAGTTTCATAAATTTAAAAATAAGAATTGGTGAAATATTTGGTTTTTTTAGCGCCGTTTGTACCAATACGAAACTCAATGAATGTAAATTATTTTTTTTTAAAGCTTTTACTCTTCTTGTGAGTTCAGTTGAAGGGGGAATTGAATAAATAATAATTTTATAAGCACCTTGTACTATTCGTGACACTTGATTTTGTTTTTCTAGCAAATCAAAAATTCAAACCATTTTATTATTAAAGCTTGCAAAGTGAATAATAAAACATTAGAAGATGATTTACAATCAGTATTTGGATGATACCACAATTTTTTAAAGTTTTTGTTTTTTTATTAAATTAATGCATTACACAAGTAGGTATCTTAAATTACTTTTCTATAAACTACCGTATCTTACAATAAACATAAAAATTATATAGTTATTGTTTTATATCAAATATGGATGCTCTGGGGGTCTGGGTGTTTGGGTGACCATGGGGAACACGACAAAAATTCACCCAATTGGAAAATAACTGAATTATAATAATTTGAATTTGAAACATCGAATTCCATCAACCTAGGCAACTATGTACTTGCAACTCGCACTGCTGAAATACTTATATTGTAAATGACTAGGCTTACGAAAATGAATTTGATTTGAACCAGCGAAACTGTCACATCTGGCTCAAGAAAACGGTACTCGATATTCTTGGGACTATATTCCCAAGTAAAACCCTTTTGATTTCTGGAAAACCGAGTCATAGTATAATAATCTAAATATAATAATAAGTCGAATACTTCGGATCTAACTATACAATTTGATGGTGATTTGCTGCGCAATTTTTCGGGTCTGAACTCATCAATTCAAAACTATATTATGGAATTATTATTTCTCCTTCATCGTTATGAGCAAATAAAAAGTTATTTTGTGTTTTGAAGATAAAAAATAAATAAAATGCACAAAATTAAGAAAAAAATATTTTATTTATATACAACACATAAAGTAATCAGTAGGGCATCTTGTAATACTTATTTGTAATTTCCTACAATTTGATATAGGTTGACATTGACATTTTGATTTGAAGTTGTTACGATACTTTGACACCTTTTTAGTTGGTCTATCTAAATTGTTGATCGTTGTGGCTATACTAATTACATCATCGAAAAATTTTCTATTATCATTCAGACGAAAACTTCTTTCCTGAACCCGTATAAATTTTTGTGGCTGAGTATATTCTGAAAGAAGAAAACGAAAAAATATTTAGCAATATAATGAATATTTCGGAAAAGAATGTTTCATTTTTTGGCTGTCATTACATAGACTGCAGTTTATACCCAATCGAGGTTTATTTCTGTAAATTTTTTTAATTTAATTTTAATTTTACGTATCATAATTTGGTAGGTGAAATAATTATAAAATAAACATCTTCAACCTTGAATATTTTTATAATTTTCATAGCGATTAGTAGAAATAAATAAGACTCATATTATTGTGTATTTTTTCACCCATTCGTCAAACATTATTCTATATGGTTTTAATTGATTATTCCTATCTGGCATAAACCACCAACAGATATATGTGACAGACTGACGCAAAACACATAATATGAAGATTATTGTTTGTGGTTATTAGATAAACATAAAGATGATACAAAATAAGAAACTTGGATTCCATAATAAGATAAATCTGATTTATCTTATTATTAAATTCTACAGAATGTTATATATTCTACAGAAATGAATTTTTTTCAATTAGACGAAATTTGATAGAAAATGCAAATTCATAATAATCATGCATTAAATGTATAAGTAGAAATATGTAAATAAATATATTTAAATTATGTTACAACGGTCCCTTGAAGTTAGTTGTAGTTCAAATGTTGATCTTACATATATCAATCATTTTAAAATTGTATAACATGGAAACAAAGGATAAAAAAAATAATATCTAGTAAATTTAGAAATTGATAAGAGTAACTAAACTGTGGTATAGAAATTAGACTAAAAAAACGTTGATGTTGCAGTTTATGATAATTCTATCACTCCATCAACAACAATCATATATTTGCTAACTACTTTAAGTATTATCTCACTATATTGTGATAATTATTATCTCATTAGTGAATGCACTTATTTTTATTTTCAAGTGAAAAACATTGAAGCTTATAAGTATTTCGAAATTTAATGTGCTCATATATTTGATATATATTAATTATAATATATGTATTCTTTGTGGTACTGATAAGAGCGTTGGTTTAATTATTCGGTATACTGTATGCTTATTATCAAGTTAATTACGTAATTTAAATTGCCAATTATAACAAATATACTGCCGAAATTGCATAAATTACGCAACAAGCAAAATCAATATATGTATATATAAATCAGAATTGCAACTCTTTACTGATACAACAATAAAATACTCATTTTTGTATCAATGACCATACCTAACAAACCAAAAATGAGAATGACTTTCTTTCTGCCACCCACAATTTGCAATTTATACGTACTATATCTAACAAAACTTTTATTTATATATTTATTTTCATTTAATTTTTCACTATTTTTCACAATTTTAAATTATTGTTCGCAAAATAAACAAAAGTTACTCTCACTTTCTTCTTGACAATTTTCCAGAAATAAATAATTGCAATCCGGCAAACGATTCTCAACAGACTAAAGAGTTTCATAAATTTAAAAATAAGAATTGGTGAAATATTTGGTTTTTTTAGCGCCGTTTGTACCAATACGAAACTCAATGAATGTAAATTATTTTTTTTTAAAGCTTTTACTCTTCTTGTGAGTTCAGTTGAAGGGGGAATTGAATAAATAATAATTTTATAAGCACCTTGTACTATTCGTGACACTTGATTTTGTTTTTCTAGCAAATCAAAAATTCAAACCATTTTATTATTAAAGCTTGCAAAGTGAATAATAAAACATTAGAAGATGATTTACAATCAGTATTTGGATGATACCACAATTTTTTAAAGTTTTTGTTTTTTTATTAAATTAATGCATTACACAAGTAGGTATCTTAAATTACTTTTCTATAAACTACCGTATCTTACAATAAACATAAAAATTATATAGTTATTGTTTTATATCAAATATGGATGCTCTGGGGGTCTGGGTGTTTGGGTGACCATGGGGAACACGACAAAAATTCACCCAATTGGAAAATAACTGAATTATAATAATTTGAATTTGAAACATCGAATTCCATCAACCTAGGCAACTATGTACTTGCAACTCGCACTGCTGAAATACTTATATTGTAAATGACTAGGCTTACGAAAATGAATTTGATTTGAACCAGCGAAACTGTCACATCTGGCTCAAGAAAACGGTACTCGATATTCTTGGGACTATATTCCCAAGTAAAACCCTTTTGATTTCTGGAAAACCGAGTCATAGTATAATAATCTAAATATAATAATAAGTCGAATACTTCGGATCTAACTATACAATTTGATGGTGATTTGCTGCGCAATTTTTCGGGTCTGAACTCATCAATTCAAAACTATATTATGGAATTATTATTTCTCCTTCATCGTTATGAGCAAATAAAAAGTTATTTTGTGTTTTGAAGATAAAAAATAAATAAAATGCACAAAATTAAGAAAAAAATATTTTATTTATATACAACACATAAAGTAATCAGTAGGGCATCTTGTAATACTTATTTGTAATTTCCTACAATTTGATATAGGTTGACATTGACATTTTGATTTGAAGTTGTTACGATACTTTGACACCTTTTTAGTTGGTCTATCTAAATTGTTGATCGTTGTGGCTATACTAATTACATCATCGAAAAATTTTCTATTATCATTCAGACGAAAACTTCTTTCCTGAACCCGTATAAATTTTTGTGGCTGAGTATATTCTGAAAGAAGAAAACGAAAAAATATTTAGCAATATAATGAATATTTCGGAAAAGAATGTTTCATTTTTTGGCTGTCATTACATAGACTGCAGTTTATACCCAATCGAGGTTTATTTCTGTAAATTTTTTTAATTTAATTTTAATTTTACGTATCATAATTTGGTAGGTGAAATAATTATAAAATAAACATCTTCAACCTTGAATATTTTTATAATTTTCATAGCGATTAGTAGAAATAAATAAGACTCATATTATTGTGTATTTTTTCACCCATTCGTCAAACATTATTCTATATGGTTTTAATTGATTATTCCTATCTGGCATAAACCACCAACAGATATATGTGACAGACTGACGCAAAACACATAATATGAAGATTATTGTTTGTGGTTATTAGATAAACATAAAGATGATACAAAATAAGAAACTTGGATTCCATAATAAGATAAATCTGATTTATCTTATTATTAAATTCTACAGAATGTTATATATTCTACAGAAATGAATTTTTTTCAATTAGACGAAATTTGATAGAAAATGCAAATTCATAATAATCATGCATTAAATGTATAAGTAGAAATATGTAAATAAATATATTTAAATTATGTTACAACGGTCCCTTGAAGTTAGTTGTAGTTCAAATGTTGATCTTACATATATCAATCATTTTAAAATTGTATAACATGGAAACAAAGGATAAAAAAAATAATATCTAGTAAATTTAGAAATTGATAAGAGTAACTAAACTGTGGTATAGAAATTAGACTAAAAAAACGTTGATGTTGCAGTTTATGATAATTCTATCACTCCATCAACAACAATCATATATTTGCTAACTACTTTAAGTATTATCTCACTATATTGTGATAATTATTATCTCATTAGTGAATGCACTTAAGAGGGACCACTCAATATTATTAATAAAATGGGACAATGAAAGGGAATAACAAAATGAAATAAATTCAAATTCAATTATAGTCTACGTTAGTCGACGGTTGAGAATTTTTTATTCCATTGTAATATAAATGATGCTTTGTTGGTGGCCTTCTATATATTCTGTAATAGTTATTATTTATCACTATATACTAACATCAATTAAATTGTTAGTACAATTGATATCATTGGGATATGTGGACGACTGAATCGTGCAGTTACTTTTTAAAACAACAATCACTTCAAATGATAAATTTCAATTTATACATACATATCTTTATACAATTATACCGTTATAGTTTATAGAGGATACTTTTTTACAGACATCATATAAGTATATGAGACACAAAGTAATTAGACTTTGTCGTCGACGTATGTAAAAGAAGGTATTCACATCGTCCATAAATTACAATAATTCTTAACTTTTTCGCCGCAATTGAACAAAGTTCATCCTTCATATTGTTCACAATTTCTATGCAGCACCTTTACTTTAATCACATATTATTTTTGACGACCAGAATTTCTAGTATCCGGTAGATTTCAGTCATGCGCATTCCTTCGAATCTGAACGGTTTACTTAAACATCAAAAAGTGGTGCATGATCTGCCCAGTTTTGATATTTGTTTATTGTGTGCAAATTCAAAGATTGGTATTATTGGACATATCCTTGAAAGTTCACCATACGAGTTCATATTACGATCAAATCGTAACTGCATTACCGTCGTCTATTCAGATTTTGTGATAATTGATCGTTAACAATTTCCAGCATCTATGATATGGATTATTAATTATTTGATTAAATATAGTATGCGTGCATCAATATATATGTGATTTCTCAAATACGTGCTTGATCATTTAAATTCAGGGAATCAGTT
Source organism: Penthetria funebris (assembly GCA_027564355.1). Taxonomy (NCBI): domain Eukaryota; kingdom Metazoa; phylum Arthropoda; class Insecta; order Diptera; family Pleciidae; genus Penthetria; species Penthetria funebris. Next base: position 20,365 of record JANSTX010054424.1, on the reverse strand, counting down.
TCTTGTTTTACTATATTAATAGCCCTATGATAATAATGCATTTCAGTTCATTTCAGTTGGTTTAGTTTTGAAAATCGATAACAGTTTTATCCGTTTAAAACTGTTATCGATTGTTGTTCTACGCAAAATTTAGTATTATAATCAGTGAATAATCAATCAATTCATTAATTTTTTATTTTATCATCTTTATCAAAAATTGGATCAATATGGCAATTTGTAACTCTCATTTGAAAAATTCAAATATTTTTGCTATGGAATGCTATGTACTATTACTCATACAATGCTAATTTTTACAAATTACCATTTCTATAAATTACAATTGTAATGTAAGATTTTTAAATTTAAATTTCAAAGTTACATTCAATAAATTCAAATGTATATTACCAATATGAGATTTGATACTATAAATAGATATTGGATTTTAGATAAAATATATCAAATTGCAACCCACAAATTATGTGCAACTATACGAGAATATATAATTTGTTTTTTTTTTAATCAATGAATGGAAAGCTAATGATTGTGATTTTAATACGAGTATATTTTAAATTTATATTTTTAATGTATATAAAAAAACAAACATCGTTTACGTACTTTGTGGTTTTAACAACGGTACAGACTTCTCACCATCGTCTAATGCATGATTTATCCTCAATGCATTCTCTTGTAATTTATTTGATATAACATCTTTAACATCTTCTAAAATATGCACTTTAATTATACTCTCACTTTTATTATCAATTGTTACATTTGGTTTTATTTCTATTGTTTCACTGAATCCTCTAGCTTCTGGTGCTACATCATCACTACTATTATTATTAATATTATTATTATTACTACTACTATTATCACTCTCACTACTAATAATACTACTAGTAATACTATTATTGCTATTTAAAATAAAATCATCAATTTTTATTATTGAATTATTATGAAATTCACTTTCTCCTTCATCTAATAGTCCAATTATTTTAAATTGTGCCGTACATCTTACTATAATAACCGAAAATATTAACAAAATATAAGAAATTACATATGTTGCGTACATTTTATATAAAATTAAATGAAAAATTGAAGAAAATAAAACATTAATGTAAATGCAATAGTAATTGATAAAAACGAATCAATTAAATTGTTAAATTAAGTTACTGTTGATTTCTTTTTGAAAATTTTAAGAAAATACGACTAATTCGCTCAAGATTCACCATCGAAGTGATCGACAACATAAGATATTGAACAAGTTTTATAGACGTTTTGTTAATTTGCATTTTAAGATTTATAAACAATTTTTATTATTATGAGAATTTTTATGAATTTATTTTTTTATTTCTTTCTTTTGTCTACCAGTAAATGGTAAAATATGTGAATAGTGTCTGATGCACACTTATCCATATGTGTATCGAGACCAGTTATACTTATAGTATTGAAGATATTCATCTTGGAAGTATACCTTCATTATTGTAAATAATAATGTTTTATATATACGCACTTACCATAACAATATGCAAACGTAAGTAATTGGTAAATGGTAAATTTTATAATCCACGGAAGGGAAGGCTATCTATTTATGTGAATTGGTATAACATTCATCAAAGAAAAAAATAAATAAAATGTTAAAACGAAACATGTTATTGCAATTATGGTAAATATATAAGTTCATCTTTATGTTTTTCTGGTTTTTAATGTTTATCATTTTATACTTTATCTTTTTGCATTGTTTTGCACATAGGTTTATGTATAGGTATTCCTTTTTTTTATTAATTAATTCGAAGGTTCTTATCATTTTTTTCATGTCAATATGTCTTCTTTAAATGATGATTTTAAAAAAGTCTTCAAATGATTTATTGTTTACAATAATTTAAAAAAAAAGAATTAAGTCTTACATATTTACAGTGCGAATTGATATTGATCATGGAATGCTGTATGGTTCTTATCTGATTATAGAAAAATGGAAAACAGTCAGTTATTATTACTTAGTATTCAGTTTCTAAATACCAATACTCACAGATTATATATGGCGATACTAATCTTAATGCTGTAATAGACTGGAATGGGGGATGTTGCAAAACTACATTTACATTGTATCCTATACTAACTATGTATCCCACGCATAAATACAATTGCTATATAATCGTCGAGTTTTGTCTTTTAATTCAAATCCACAAGTAATTACTATATTATTCAAACAAGTCGTCAACACTGTGATTTACAATGATATTTACTATAGCATAGAAGTAGAAATTTGTATATATGTGTTCCAGAGAAAATATTGTTTCTGTTTTCGAAAATAAGATCACACGATTATTCTCATGTTTTCTATGAATTTTCTTTTCACCTTCCTATGGCATATAGTCAAGTCAACCGAAAATGAAACATAAGGATTATAAAGAGAACAAAAAAAAAGTTCTATTTGATAAACAGAAATCCAAACAAATACTATCTGAATTTTCTAATTAAAGACCACCCTGAGGATAAGGAAGGATGACTAGATACCTAAAACTTTAATTAAGTCAAAACTGCTGATAGCATACCCTCTGATTCTGCTTAAAATGATATTATTAATGATATTAAGTAGATTGTTTTAAACTTTTAAGTTCTTTAAAAATCCACTCATATATTTAGGACACTTACTACGAAATATCACAATTTATCTTCTTACATGACTTAATCTAAAAAGAAAAAGGTAACTTTTGTGTGTTATTTGAATTGACTTGGTATCACCTTACTGAATATATTGTACAATATAATCAAGGTGATTATATTGTACACACATGTAACATTTTAGTATTAAACAGGAATAGATTTTGTCGTCATTATAGTTCCTACTAGTCTTAAAAATAGATTATAACAAAGATACATAATAAACCACATGATTTTGGAGTCCAACCAAATGACTTGAAACATTTTTGGATCAGTTGACGATCATATAAGCCCACACAATATGTGAGACAGATATTCGACCGAACCTGTGGTCAGTAGTGACTCTGAAAACGATGTCTGATGACGCAAAGTGCGGTATGTGTTCGAAATGGCATTTTTATATCAAATTAGTAATCGGTACTATTGTATATACCTTACGAGTTGTGGAAAGTGATTAATATCGTCATCATAATGCCAAGTTTCAGATATTTTCAGACCTTTAGGCAATTATCGAGGTGATTATTAAATGTAGAAAACTGAATTGATTCCGTAATATATTAAGATGCAAATAGCAGACCTGATCGACCGAAAATATACATGTCGTAAAAAAATATAGAATTAAAGGTGTCTATTATATGTATATATAACGTTTGTTGATACCTTATGCTCGTATGCAGGGTAAATGCTAAAATGTTGAAGATGAGGATCTTGAACGTTAATGTTAAAAAAAGACACTGTTTTTTTTTATAGCAAGAACTGCAATGAACGTTATTGAAGATGTAAATAGTAAATTATATTGCGAACAGTATTCGATTGAATTCTTTTTAAATATTTATTAATTAATACTTAGTATATTTTAATCGAGCACTCTGTCAACATTGAGTCTATTATTTATCAACCATTTGCTACAGTTAATTTGAGAAGAAATGTCTCTTACCTTGTTCAGGAGGTCAACATCAAAGTAAAAGGTTTAAATTTGTACGATTTTCAGTTGTGCTAATTAATTTATCATAATAATATAGTATTGATAATGGAGAATAAACACCCAACATTGATATAAGGACATACCAAATCGTTTATAAGCATAAAATTATGCCTGAAAGATTTGACAAAATAAGAAGATCAATTATATTATGAATACGTGTAAGGAGATATAATTATATAGTATTTATTTTACTTGCATAAGTAATAATATGAAAATCGTGCATAAAATCAGTGTCTTTCATTGAATATATTTCTTTTACGGGTGTTTTTTATTGATAATTTGCATTTAAAATTATGCGAAAATTCACTATAGTATAAGGTCGACTCATAAAGGATTTATTTACAATTGAAAGAAAATTTGTATAACTCCTAAAATGGTAATAACATTAACTTATAATTAATAGTACGTATTTTAGTTAATTTTTTTTATATAATAGGGTTATCATATTCGATTTGCATTAGCTAAATGTTCCAAACTCTGTTATTTATTTTGCTGGTAATTGGATCCCTCACTCTTCTGGTTTTGTTACACACGGAACGCGCGTCAACCCTAAACTCTCTTGAAATGATCATATACTAGATGTGATTTATGCGGGTGCTCCAACGACTACCCTTCATTTTCTCGACATAATTCAAATGCGAGCTATTTGGTTTATTGGTGATACTAAAGTCACTGATCAAATAGATTCACTACAGCACATATGCAATGTGGTGGGTGCGTTATGTTTATTTTATACATATTCCCATGATGATTGTTCTGCTGAAATTGCCAACATTATGTCCTGATTCAGTCATCACACTCGCGTTCACTGCAAATTTGGTCGCACTATCATATTTATGGGCACATTCATATCGCGCACGTCTCGCCTGTGGAATCTTCTACATGAAGAAGTGTTTCCTGAATTTTATTGTCCCTAGAAATTTAAAACAAACATTCGTTTCCTATCCCATAAGCTGGACAAATTATAAACAGAGTTATTTTGTACGCGAGCATTAAAGGGTAACAAATCTCTGAAAAATGGCTGCTTTATATACAAACATGAAGCTAAATAAATATTTGTAATAGTAGTATTTTCAATAGCACACAAATTTTACATTTTTATTGTTTCGCATGTGGTGTATTGTGTCAGTTGACCGTATTTATCGTAGATAGACAGTGATTCAGAGGTGATAGTGATTTCTTAAGCTTTAATCGGATTACCGATTAGATTTCAATTTGTTTGAAAACGGCATTTTCTGAATACCTTAATTTTGTCCAAAAATTTCAATATTTTTCCATCAAAATTTGGTGAATTTGAATGCTCGATATAAAGTATAACTACTGATATACCTATATTATCTGTACCCCTTCTTGTATATACAATAACTAAGAAAATATTCTTTAGTTGTGATATTCCATATTTTTTTTATCAAATGTTTTGTTAGACTTCTCGTAATAAATAAAATTAATAACATGTCTCTTAATATTTTATGAAGTTTACTAGATTCCCTAAATATGGAATATTTAGTTTGCAAACTTTCTCGCACCTCACTGTCATCCGCCTATTCCAGTTAATTTTGTTTTGTATGGGACATACAACATTCTTATACGTTATAAGTTTGATTTAGCTGATCAGTGATATAATGCTGCCTCGAAAATGGTGGCCTCAATGTGCTATTTGTTCTGCATGAATATGTAAATTGTTAATATAATTTATTTTATTAAGAAACTATTGTATGATTTCGCGATGATAAATTGACGTTATTAAAATGTCAAACATCAAAATAACAGCGATACTTGCATACTTACATGGAATTAATTAATTAAATGTAATTGCCATTTGAGTGCACAATTCCATTTATATAAATATTATTACGATGATTGTTCTGGTAAATTCGATAGTTTTATACCCAATTTTGGTTTTTGTTGATGATATATGGTTAAATTTAAAGCCACTGTGAACCTTCTTATGTGTTTCTTGAGCTATACAGTCTCTTATAATTCAGAATAATTTTTTGATTCTGTTAACCACATTTTTTCACATGAACAAGTTTTGCAGCGCGCTCGGAAAGATAAAGATTAAATTACCTAAGAATAAGTTTAATGAAAAATATAGTGCACATTGGCTTCCAATAATGGTATTTGCTACAATGTTAAATTATCAATTCTATTCCGGAGAGACTTACGACAGACTAAAAAAAAAGCGGATTAAAATTTTAGTCGAATCTCAAAACTGAAAGAGAGATTTATTTCTGAACTATTCAGAAAAATAGGAAAATTAAATCTTTTGGAAAATAATAAAAATTAATTAATACTTGAATCTGACAATGAGTAATATACCATAAGCACTCCTAATTTTCTTTGATAACCACAGGTAATTTATAATTTTAAAAAAAAATCTTCTTTGGAATAACATGGCAATTGCAACTGAAGTATTGATGAGGCGAAAGTAATTGATTTGTGGCAAGCATCACCAATATAGTATTTAATTTAAATAAGATGAAATTCGAGAATTTATTAATTGTTTATTAATTGATTCTTTGGAAAGGAGTTTCGTTGGCGTTCAATACTACCCTCTACATAAATGTCTCAAAAAAATGATTGAACATGTATTCTGGCCCCAAATTAATAGGATCAAAACCTATATATAATTTCAGAAATTAATTTGATTTGATGCAGTTGGTCATACTTACTTGTTTTAGTTAAACTGCTTTATATTTCACATCACATTTAAAGAATATTAGCACCAATGCGATATGAAATAGAAAAAAATTAATTTGAGACAGTACATTCAATTAAAATTCAAATAAATAGTTGGACATTAATTTTTTTTGTTATTAAAAAAATTATGAGACAAAATGAAAATTAATTATTTAATACAAAATTTTACATCTCTTATAAATATATATTTGTGTTATATTCTTCAACAAATCACAATATATACGAAATTCAACAATAAAAAAACTCATCAATGGCTCTATCATTTCTAAAAGTGAAATTTTTAATAAAATTTCTTTTTATATATAATTTTTTTTATTTTTTTTTTAGTTATTATTATTATTATACATTTACCTAAGCTAAACAATTTTATTTTATAGAAGATTTAAATTAAAGATAAATTTATTTTCTTTTAATTCATACGTTATTATATTATGTTGTGGTACAAAAATATGTTGTATGCTACTACTATCATAAATTATATTAAATATATAATTTAAAAGGTATTCGGACTTCTCTTGATTTGTTTTCATAAAAATTATGTATTCACTCAGCAATAAAAAAATTTAATGGCAAAATCTACTTGTTGTGTGTATTAAACACTTTATCCACTATAAATTAAGAGCAAAAAGTTATAAATCTTGAGAATCAGAAAAAAAGAAAAACACAAACATTCTTGTGTCCTCGTCAAGGTTGTATGCCAGTTTCTTTGGTGCCAGTACTAAAATAAATATACTTTACAATACTCTATAGTAGTAAACGTATCGTATCATTTTCCAATAATTTCCTCAATTTAGAATTTAATGCATTTTTTTTAATGACTTTATTGAAAAGAATAATTAGTTGACGCTATATTTGAAGTATTATACGTTAAAGTTTAAGCAACTTATTAATTATACTAATATATCACAGCTTTACAAAAGATAAATGACATTCATTTATTTAAAAATTGAATCTCGATAAATTATTTATAATTATAATTAAAACATACGTGCAGCATAATGAGATACCTACATATTTGCTTAGCAGTCATAAAATAAACAGTATCTAAGTAACAAGAATATAATTTACATTTATCAATAATTAAGAATACGGGTAATTACCACCGGTCATTGGTAGTCACGCAAATATTACTTTAAATTATTCCAAGACAATGTTATTTGAATTCTATGCTATTATATAAATTGACTTATAAGCAGCACTTATTTCGTAATATTAAAATGCTGTTGTTGTTGTGATCGAATGTTCTGAGAGACAGAATCCCTTATCCAATTCTATGATCTTTAACATTTTCTACAAACAATGTCCTTATTTAATTTTATGTCAATTTAATATTAATACTATAATGGTTTGGTGGGTAACGAAATCATTATCAAAGTAATTTAATTAGTAAAGCACACATTATATTGATGCTTTGTATTAGGATCAACAATTGCTTAATGTACGTCCACGAGATAGTCGCTAGAAACAAAGTCATTAAATTACTTAGTTAAAACAGTATGTATTATTTAGTAACCAAAAGCAACCTGTGTGCCAATTATTCGTATTGTCGAAAGTGTTTTAATACACGTGAACGGTCAACAATAAAATTAGATAGAAATGCGTTGACAACTTTTAGCTTTACATAAACGAAAACGAATTGGAACCAGGAATATTAATACCATGATTGACGAGACTGTCACGACAATTGGAGCAAACTTGAAGTTCTTGGACAGAACAAAAGTACAATGTCTACAAATGAAATACTTTTATTTTACGTATTTTATTGATGACATGAAAAAAAGTCAGAATTCTGCCTATATATTCTGTTTAGTATCAAAACACAGATAAAATATGCTATGATTTGATCAATACATGTTATCAGGAATACATAAAACCAGTACGATTATACAAGCTAAACACGTGCTTAAAATTTACAAAATATGTATTACTTTTTTTGATTAACCACATGTTTTTCGTTCAATAAAACAAATACATACTTTAAATTTCCCGCTCATAAAACTTATGTTTATTTCGAATAGAGAATATGTTCGCGCTAATTTATGAATTCCTGAGTATAATGTTAAAATTCTGTTTTGATGTTCTTTTTAGTATTCAAATACAAATGCGATGATTTGATAATACATGTTATCAGGAGTACATATACCAATATATTCTGAAGCTAAATACGTGCTTTAAAATTTCAAAATATGTACTACTTTTATAAGTATAACCAACGTGTTATTGTTCATGAAAACATGTGCTTTCTTTAAATTTCCCGCTAATGAAAGTTATGTTCGTTAGTTTATGAATCCCTGATATACAAATGTAAAAATCGTGCTTCTTAGCATGTATAGCTAACTAAGAACAGATGACTAACCACTTGCTTTTCGTTCATGAAATGATATGTTCTTTCTTAAAATGTCCCGCATATGAAACTTATGTTTATTTTGATGAGAGTATTCTCGTCAGTTTATGAATTCCTGATACCAATGTTGAAATTGAGCTTCATTGCGTATTCTAGTATCTAAAAATACAGATGCAATGTGTTGATTTGATAATATATGTGATCAAAAGTTCATAAACTAACATAATTATTCTAAATCTAAACACGTGCTTTAAATTTACAAAATATATACTACTTTTATAGGTTAAACACGTGTTTTTTGATCATGAAAACATGTGATTCTTTAAATTATCTGCCTATATAACTTATGTTCATTTAGTATATTCACAAATTTACATTTTATATATTTTACAGTGATGATCGAACAACATGTCTATCGCCACACCAGTCTAGTGTTTTTCCACTATGGTTACGTATTTTAACTTCATGTTCACGAGGGTGACTTTAAATTTATAGTTCATACAAGTTACCTATTTCTTCTTCATATACTTACTTCAGATGTTTTCATAGAATAGGACATCGGCCGCGGCATAGACATAGATTTGACATGTATAATGTTATCAATTAATAATGAAACACTCGTATTTCATTATGATATTATGATGATTATCATTATTAAATTCGTAAATTGAGTTGTTTTGTTCAATTAAGTGTTAGATAAGGTAATAGTGTACTGTTCAAGTACAAAAATTAAAAAAAAACTACTAAGAAATTTTCAAAAAATCCTTTTAATTACAAATTTATATACGCAACATTTTTATGTAATAATAAAATAATATAAATTAAAGTTTTTATATGAACTCCCCCATTGGCTTCATAATTATATCTTGAATCTGTAAGATTAAAAAAAAATATCGCTTTTTAAGTTTTTTGCAAAACAAAAAAACAACGCATTTTTACCAAGACTTGCTCTGCAGTTGTAATAGCAAATAATACAGCTTTAGCTACATCTTCTGCTTTCAATCGTGGCATATATTTAAGCAATTCATTATTATCAAATCCGGCTTCTGTTAGGATATCATTTTCAACTAAACCTGGACTAATATTCTAGAATTTTTCATAAATAAGATTAATGTCACAAAATTATAAAGCAAACATAACAATGAATATACAAACCGTAACTTTGGTATTCATTTGAAGATAAGTTATTTCTTGACGTAGACATTCCGTTATTGCTGTTAGGGCAAATTTTGTAGCCGGATAAAGTCCATTTATTGGTTTTGTTCCCGGTACACAACTATGAACTTTATGTCCAAAAATGCTTAAAAAAATAATAATAATATAATGAAAAATATTTTTATAAACATTTTTCAGGATTATTTTTTAAGTTCTAAATGTATTGTTCGTATCTTATAATCTTAATAATATACAAATTACATACTATACTGACTCTTACAAAAATCTCAATTAATCGATTTTATGTAAGTTGACATAACAGAAGATGTTACTATAATAATCAAGCACATTTTGCTGATTGCTCAATATTTCAATCTAGTCTATCTAGCATTTCTATGTTCTATTTTTTTATTATCTAGAATTTCAGTAAACATATAATAGTATATAACTGCAATATTGGTATATACGTTCACTTGTACCCATTAAGGTATGGAAGTAAAATCATTAAATTAGTCAAAATATTTGTATTATATTAAATTACCTATTTATGTTGACTACATGTCCGTCAACCTCTCTAGCTTTCATTGATTTAATAGCCTCTTTTGTACAAATACAAAGTCCAATAACATTTGCTTCCAACATGGTTCTAAATTCTCTGATATTATTCTCATCCAGCAACATACATTTGCTATAAAATGAATATTATTAGTTAATTATATTCCACTTAACAAATAAACGACAATATAATTTAATGTTAATACTAATTCTTTGATGAATATTGAATTGACAAAATGATTTATTTCCAAATGGGTAGTAGGTTACCAATTTATCGCAATATATATTGTTCTTTATTCCACACGCTTGAAATCAAGCCAGCATCTCCACCTCACTTACTAGAATTCTAATACTAACCTAATTAAAGGCACAATTTAAATAATCACTATTAAATAATCTAGATATGTCTAGCAAACAATTGCATATCATTCAATGAATGTGTTACTTAATACGTCAACAACAGTTCAAAACACAATTTTCGTGAATTCTATTCAATTGAGGTTCATCGTGGGGCTGGGGTTGTAATTTTTAAAATGGTAAAATATGCTAATAGAATATATAATTTTAAAGTTTAATAAGAAAAAATAATAGAATGAATGTTTTTGTTTTTACTAAAAATTAAAGTTTGAAATGCAAATTAAAATTAAAGCTTAAAGATATTTCCATAATAATGTTGATTCTCTTTAAAAGAAAAATTACAATCTAATAGAATTTTGCAGTCAACTAATATAAAATTCACGCAGTAGATGTAAATTTAAATAAACTACTTTTAATCATGAAGATACAATTAATTCAAATATTAACTATGTTTTCGATTACGATATCGGTAATTATAAATCATTTTGATCAATTTCTCAGAATTTGAAATTTGTGTGGTGTGAAATTGCGTTTTATAGGTAATGATAAAGCAATATTTTTTGATGATACGAGTATTTCACAAAAAATTACACATCGATCAAAGTTTAAAAACTTAACGTTTCTTCACTAAAATAAATTTATATTCAATAATATTCATTACAAATTTTTACGAAGAATGAAATAAAATACAATATAATATTACCTAATAACTCCTGCATTATTTACCAATAAATCAATGCCACCTAATGTTTTCTCAATCCAAGCATAAGCTTGTTTTACTGATTGTTCACTTGTTATATCACATTCGACAGCATTCAATTGTCCAGCACAACCAAATAAGCTGGCTCTTAACGCCTCAATTTTATCCTTACGTCTGGATAATCCACAAACAATCATACCGTTTTTACATAGTTCAGTACAAATTGCAGCACCAACACCACTAGTGGCTCCAGTAACTACAGCCACTTTACCTTCCCAGCGTTCCATTTTTATGAACAGTTTCTAAATTTTTCTGTTCTATATTTATTTTTTATTATTTCTTTGGTTTTTTTCTGTTTTTACTTTTAAAAAACCTTTCACTTTAATACTTCTTATAATTAAAAGAACATTTACAAAAATGCGTATAATATTAGAAGAGACCGATTTAATGCGAGTTATCTTAGCACTTTTTTTAAAATAAATAACTTAATGAATTTTCTTTGAATCCTATTTATATGTTCTCATTAAATGGCAAATTAGTAATTAATTTAATTTAAAGGGTGTTTAATAAAATATGTAAATTTTTAAAAAAATATGTAAGTTATAAATTTGATATATGTGAGTATATATAATTTAATTAATTTAACTAATGTGCAAACATATTTATAATTTATTTATTGAAAATCATTTTACTAATTTAATTTAAAGAAAATTCAAATTTATATTTCAAGATTACAAATTTTAAGATTTACTATAAGATGTACTTATATATTGTATATGTTAATGTATTTGATATTCTCAAATAAATAATTAATTTATGTATTACTCAGTAGTTTATTTAGATGTACTATGACAATCTAATTATACTTAATATTAAATGAATTGATCCAACATATTATATTGAAGAGTATTCATTAATACAAGGACAATTGAAAAATTTTCTATCATTTAACCACATTGATATTTATTAATCCTGAACCGTTTATACTTCCCGATTAAACTTCTAGTTCAATTTGCAATAAAATTAACTTTAAAATAAAATTGCCTTAGAATTGACAAATATAGTTGTAAATTGTCATAGTTGTCATTTATAATCAAACAACAATAGATCACATATTTATTTAGAAAATATTAATTCTAACATAACTATCCAAAAATCTGCAATAGAATTATCATCATCTAAATCTTTACGCCTCGAGGGTACATATGGCATTTCAAATATTCATGTAAAATCAAATGTAAACCAAATAACTATAATTAAATTTTGCCGAATGGAAAATATAAGATCAATCGCAATTATCCAGTTATACATTTAAATATTTCAGTAGAGTGCTGCATAAATCCTCAGCTACCTAATTTGTTGTTGAATTATTTTTTTAAACAGTCGGCAAACAGTAGACATCATCCATTACTGACATATACCGTGATCGAGTTACCGGTAACACCATGTGGAGGTAAAGATTTGTTGAGTAAACTCGATGATAGTCAGTCACTCCATACGTCACCTCAACCTATATAAAATGTTCCAATTTTATTAGAAAAATGCAATAAATTTTGCATTTATTACAATCATATTCGTCGTTTTGGCTAATGTAGACTGTTCAATTATAATTCTAAAATATGTTTTATTAAATCTATAACCTGTTCGAAAATTTATAAGTTATAATCAACATGGTTAAACCAGGACACAACCTTGTTCGCCATTACCGTCAATTGATTCAATTAATTCAATTCACTCAATTAAGTAATTGCTTTAGTAATTTTTTAATGTCGAATGATTGTATGCACAAAATGTTAAAGAATAGTAAATTATGAGTTGATTAAATTCTAATTTTTTTAACTATGAAAAATTCAATATTGCAATGAACTTTCATTATGTACTCACTCGTTTATATATGAATTACGTCAAAAATTACATCAATTACTTGAATCAAGGCTTCACATCAATTGCTTTTATTGATCCTATAATCTTAGCATTAATAATACGTCTCAATGGCACAGGTGGCATCACGATGTTCCATTGCCATTTCTAATATGAATTTAATATCAGATGTAAACACTTAAATGACTATAATTGAAATTTACTAACTGGTAAATATATAGAATCAAATATAATAATATGGTTTTACATTTGAATATTTCAGCAGAGTGATAATATTTCAGTACAGAGCATTTTCTATACTGTTCCTATGCATAACATAATATTTAAGCATTTTCAGTCTTCTGACTCCTACATAACACATAATTTTTCGTCGAAATCGCTTCTGATTATGTGCATGAAATAAAACTATATTGCTGACGACAGTTCAGTATCCGAAGATGATTATAACAAGCAACTTATTTTATCCTGATTATTAATTAATCAGTTCACAACTTCTCTAGTATTCTGTTTACTAATTATATTCATAGCTTATGATAGAGTTTGAAAGATATGAAAAATTAAAAAAAAAATATGCTCTATCCAGGGTTACTTAGAATTATGGTCGTTGATGATCAAATTGTTGAGGTAAAAGGAGACAAAAATTATTCTCAAAATTTTGAAAATATGTGCTTCATTCACATATTTTAAATCTGGATAAAATATTAAATGCTTACTTGTAAAGATTGTCGAACCTTGACACGATTGACATAAATAACATTATATGGATTTCTATGAAATCGAATTAGATTGACCATATACTGAGCATATACCGGTCGATGATAATAAATTTTCAGCAATAATGATGTTAATTTGTCATCAATAATTTTATTGATTACCAATCACAAACATATCTTTGAAATTAAACAAATAAAATAATTTCAGTGTATTTATATGGAATATAATATAGTAAATGTTTAACTTTGCGTTGTACAGCATCCACCTTCTTTGATAAATTGATGCATTTGTGCAATAAAATTAATAAACTGCATTATACCAAATAAAAAAAAAAAATAAGGACAAATGTTTTAATATTTTAAAATATTATAAATAGTCGATACAGTTTCCTAGATTTTTGTCCGTATTTAAAATTTAAAAACATGTACTCAATACTGCCGATTCCTTTGTACTTTAACAAAATTCATGAGAAAGTTTATATTTTCTAGGGGCAGTCATGTTATGCTATGCTAACATAAATGCTTTTTATTAGATTATCATTAAATATAGCATACGGTTTTCGATAATTTTTTATATAAACTACAATAATTGAGTTGTATCGAATTCAATTTATGTTTAAAAATTTAAATTCAAAAATCTTTAATGTAATTAAAAAAAAAACTTATTAAAACTCAATACTGTTATAGTGATGATTTTAGCTCACATTGCCTTATTTTTTACACGTTTGAAAGAATGCAGAATGAAGATCGATGATAGAAGGTTATCATACTATTGTGGTCATATAACTTTTTCATTATAAGATTTAGATAGTATAGATTCATTGGGTGATTAATTGGAGTCGTATCGTCGAACTTTACAGATGTTTACAGAGAATAATTTATAAATATGTATAAAAACGAATATGTATTGTAAATTTCAGACTATAAATCTATTAATATAACTTTAAGACTTATTTATGTAAATATAGGTGCTGTTGGAGAGATTCAGTTTTCATTTAGCATTTAGAACAATAAAATAAATAACAAAATGTTTTAATAAAATGTGATATCATTTTTAGAATATTTTTTTTTTTAATAAACTCTTTAGTTCCATTTCTTTAATTGTCATTTAAAATGTTGTTAATTGATCAAACACTTTCTAATCTGTTATTTTATACACTATATTCGAATATTGGATGCCTCGTTTCGTAAATACGAGTCGCTTACAGTTGTCACTTAAATTGTTATGGCTACATGTAAATGAAACGGTTATTAAAGTTTATGATAAACCGTTTGCGAAACTTTAATATTAAACAATAGTTAGGTATAGTTCTTATATGAAATTTTATAATAATCATCATCTTAATAACTCTTATTCCTGAATGCGTCAAATGTGAAGTTTATTAACTGGAAAATATATAGCATAAATTATTATCATCTAATTATACATCTTTAAATATTTTAATAGGTATGGATAAATTCTCAGCTACCTAGTTTATTGTTAAGATAGTTTTTGAACCATTCGACAAATATGTCAGTAACATCAAGTTCTTTCTATGGCCTCGATCACACACCATTCCTTACATATATCGTGATCGAGTTACCGGTGACATCGTGTTGACATAAATATATGCATTGAGTAACCTCGTTGATTGCCGGCCAGAGATTGTGAGATTTGTGCAAATAGTGTTTTTTTTTATAAATAATTTATTCTAAATTATGATTCATTTCAATTTAGAACAGATTTTTTCTATTTAGCTATTTTAGAGACGTGCTATAATATGTTGTCTTTAAATATAAATTATGATACAATTGAAATATCTTGATCTGCAAAGAAAATATGTGATGATATATGAAAACATATGTTTACTCAAATTATTGGTTAAAATTTAAACATTCTCTAAATGTTCACAATACAAAATGTTTTTTATTATTAGAATTCATATGTCCAATATGATATAAACAAATTAATTCTTTATTGTTTTATTTTAAAAAAATAAAATGAACTAATTTAAATAAATTATAGTATGCATTTCGGTTGACCGATATTAAAATTCTCAGATTTTAAGATTTTACAACTTTTATAATCAATTGTTGAATTGTACCGAACCCGTTTTTAACGAATATTAAACTTATCAGATTTTATAAGGTTTTATTGAATTTTTCAAATATTTTTCGAATTTATTAAGCTGAAATATGTTTAAAATTTAAATTTCTTGACTCCAATGATGTAGAATTGATATGGTACAATATTCACATAATATATTCATATTAATTTGTATTATTAGGAAAATACATGATTTTCTTTACCATCCTGTGTATTCATCACATTTATTCATAGGTCTAAGTAATATATTTATTAGGTGTATATATAATTTAAATGTAATAAAAATTTGTTTTTTATCTGTCCCCGTATACTTTAGAAAATTCTTGAGGAAAATTTATTATAAATGCCAAAAGTTTACCAATAAACATAACAAGTTATTGTTGACAAAATTACAAATTAGCCACGGTAACATTTTATTCTATCAATTTAAAAAGAATTAAATAAATGATCTCTGAAAATATACCCTAAACGACATTATATTATGTGTGTATCAAAATTTTTACTGTTAATATGTTAAAGTTAACTATTGGTTAATTATTGTAATTAATGGTATTAATTGAAAACACAAATCAACATACTCAAACATATGGATTGGATTAGATGAAGAAACAAATTTAATATATACACTCAATAAAATATAACAATTATTCTTGAATAGTTGGCAATAATAAAATATATTTAAAAAAAAAATGTAATTAATTTATTTCATCATTACAACAATGACCGGTGAATTTAGTGTTTAAAAATTTAATAAATTTCATTAAATGAAATTTATGTTGACCGAAATGGATTATTACTACTTATAATAATTACCATCGGAGCTAAAATTTAGCTAAATTTGAAATTTATATTTATATAGAATCTGTACGGATAAATTGTTAATTTATTCTATCATGGCAATAATTTAATATTTAAAATACTGACGACCTTTTTGTCAACCTGTTTGTAATAGATTTGAATTCATTCGGTCTTGTGTATTATACTATTACAAATAATGTGTATGTTAATCGTTATGTACGACTTTATTTAAAGAAACATTATTAACATACAAGTAATTAAAACAAACAAAAACACTTGAATATTTGCAAATATTTGTCTGTCAATTGTTAGTCCTAGGAAAGAACTACATCTTCAACTTCAACTATTCGCATAGAGCGTTATGTTAACTGGACGAAACAAACATCCGTTACAATGCTAAACTATGGATAGAAATTGTCCTGTTTGATGCAGCACATATATTTTCAAAATATAGCTTCAATTTTTACATTATACAGCCGGAATGTTTTAATCAAATATGCTAGAATGAGAAGTCAACCATTATTGAATATGATCTGGTGTTTTAATTGTATGATATCAAAATTAACATGCCGTATCTACAAGTTGTCATAATGGTGTTATTACTGATCGATTTTGTAGCAATTACGATGCATTATTATATTTGTAGTAAAAAATTTAAGTATAGGTAAATCAAACATAATATTAAATGAAAATAGATCTTAATTTGCATAACAAAATTAAGAAAATATACATTGGACGCACATATATTTTTAGTTAATTAAGACATAATCGTATATTTTAATTATTACTTTTTCTCTTAAATGTTTAATATGTATTAGTATTTTGTGGGCGATATTTTACTCATCTTTTAAAAAAAAAGCTATCAAATAAATAATCTTGGCATTCGGAGAAAGGGCATTAATTTATAGAAAGATTTCATTGCGGCATGTAATTTATCAAATTCGCCAAAATATTTGCTTTACAAATGGGAAAAAAATAAAACCTATTTACAAGAAGTATATTATGTAATTTAGCTAGAAATATTCAAGTAATTGCTTTAATTTCAATATTTTTTGCATTTTGTGCGGATACATGAAAACTTGAAAATAATTTACGTAACAGAAAAAGAAATATATATATATATTTATATAATTTTAAAAATATTTTTTTTTTTTTTAACATCGCAGACACTTTTATAAAAAACATGAACATATAAAAGCAAATTAAATTATGCTAATTTTATCGATGTATTTTTCATCGAAAATCAGATCTATAGTAGCGTGGAAATTAAAATTGTTAGTCATAGTAATAGTTTGTTCTATTCTCATAATAATGTCTCAATCGTCTTATATGCGGAATATTAAAAGAAATCATTGAAAACAGTATAATTCATTGTAATCAATACGGCCCTCCAATAAGTCAAACATAACCCGTTCATGAAATATTGCTCTACTGAGTCTATATAGTAATAACCGCTCTTGAGATATTTTGAATTCTGTCCATAAACTATATCAGCTTAAAATTATGCTCTTCCGTTACAGACCTTTCAAATTAGGAAAATTAGCATTGATTTAACAAATTCTGAATAATTCTATCAGATATGGAGATAAATATACAACCACAGTATTCATGGCTGAATCTACTCCAATTCACGTTGAAGAAGTAAATGTGGACATAATGTTGGAAGAATTGTAATTCCGTATTTACATTGTAAAAGAAAAAAATCAAGTAATTAAATAATTTTTTAGAAAATATTTTAGTTCACATCGTATGAGATTTAGTTCACATCACATGAGATAATTCAGACAGTAATCGATATACTTGTTTTGTTTTTAAATTCAATTTAAAAATATTATTTAAATTTGGTAATATCATTAATTATTACTGCTGTTAAATATTATTTTATTTAAATATATAAAATTAATGCGAAAATTGAAACATAAAATTTAATCGGCGTATGTTGAAAAGATTAAAATTAAATAATACACTGGATAATCGTCCAAACTATAATATTTGAATTATCTAAAATTTACCTATTAATAATCAAAATATAATAGTCAAACACTATACGTCAGTGTGTATATTTAAATATTAATTTTAGAAAAACTTACTAATTTAGAATGAGACATTAGAATCTTAATAATCAGTAATCTAAATTAATGTTCTTACACCCGCATAATTAAAAATATACATAAGTATACCGTAAATGTTTATACATGCAAGTATTTATCATCATCATATAAACAGTTATAATGGCGATTACAGAATTTTCTCTTGTAAGGGTGCATAGGGCGTCATCACGATCGACTAAGATAACAGTGAAACATCATTCGAATAATTCGAGTGATCTGAAACGATATGTATTCACCAATTTTACTAACATTACTTTGTTGAATTTTTGGTCACGAACTTATCATAAAATTGACATATACAGTGTTCGTGTTGACGTATAGAGATAAATATAATTTTCGCAATCAATATTTATCATATTTAAAAGTTCCTTTTTATTAGGCCCTGGGAACAAAGTTCCAAGGGTCTATTGTATTTGATTCCGTTCATGTAACTCCACGAAATAAACATCTCAAAAAAAAACACAGAAGTGCTTATAATTGAAAAAAAGTGGGTTTAAGCATGTCCGTCCATCAGACCGTCCGTCCGTGCGAACGATAATTTGAGAATGCTTCGAGATATCGCTATGAAATTTTGCACGTCTCACTTTTATCTGATTTGTAAGACTAAGTTCGAATATGAGAAAAATTGGAGTACTTCTTCAAGTACCTCCCATACAAACTTTTTACTCCTTTTAGATTAAAATTGTTTGTTTAATACATACAAACTTCAAATTTTGCATATGTAACTGATAACTGAAATTATGCATGTGTCACTTTTATCTGATTTCTGAGCCTAAGTTCGAAGATGAGGAAAATGGGAGTACTCTTTCAAGTACCTCCCATACAAACTTCAAATTTTGCATATATAACTGATAACTGAAATTATGCATGTGTCACTTTTATCTGATTTCTGAGTCTAAGTTTGAAGATAAGGAAAATGGGAGCACTCCTTCAAGTACCTCCCATACAAATTTTTTACTCCTTTTAGCTTAAAATTAGGTGTATAATATCAAAGACAATATAAGGGAATGCTATGAGCTATCGCTATAAAATTTTGCACGTATCACTTTTATCTAGTTTGTTAGGCTAAGTTCGAAGTTGAGGAAAATTGGAGTACGCCTTCAAGTACCTAGCATACAAATTTTTTCTCCTTTTAGATTGAAATTGGGTGTATAATATCAAAGATTAATATAATTATATTATATATAATTATATTGTTCTATTGTATTATATACCTGTAATTTTAGACGTGTAACAAAGTTTCAATGGACTATTGTATTTGAGATCATTCATGTATTGTCTTGAAGGAATAATCGTTATTATAATTAAAAATATATGAAAATGTTAACTTGATCAGATAA
>JANSTX010054423.1:0-11013 GCA_027564355.1 Penthetria funebris | reverse complement strand
TATGTTAAAAATGTTTTATACATTTATTTCTTTTTAATTCTAAATATTATTTTAAAAACGGAATGTTAGTTGTTTATAGTAAATTTAATTTTTTTTTAAAGAGAATATTTATTTCTATTTTATAGTTTATTTATTTTTAGAAAACAAAACTTTTAATTTGGCTATCGGATTCCTACATCATCATCATCATCAAAAACTTTACGGCTCAAGGGCGCATAAGGTGCCGTTACGATGGTAAATTAGACGGTATTCCAATAATTTCTACTATTTTCCATATAATACCACTATGTAATCTTATGACAGCTTAAAGTCGACAAATAACATACACAATGATGTTTAATATTAAACTTTGTATTTCGAACATTAAAAGGGTACCCACTCCCTAAAGAATAACTTTAATATAAAAAAAATTGAGTGTTCAACTAGAATTGTTAATGTTTTGCTATGGTGCAATATCCACTATATCGAAAAACTGCCTATACCTTTCGAATACCTAGTTCTAAAACTGTACTGATCCTCTTGTACAAAATAATAATAATAATCTTGTTTATAGAATTCAGCAAAATTATACATCAGTTATAACACGCACAATTATCAATACCTCATTTTAGACAGTTGGAATGTCATCATATGATTATCTACATATTTCACTAATAATAAGATCTAATATTGACCAGCACTTTAGCACTTATGGAGCTATATTATCAGAAATCAAATTGTTGGGATTTATTGGCTCTGCCATGAATAGATATAAAGATTTGAGTATAACAGTTATACTGGCTGCTAATTTAAGTAAAGTTCTAAGTAATGCCAGTTATGTAACTGACGGATTGAAGTGACAGTTAAATATATATTTATTTGTATCTTAAAATTAAAATTTATTCTAGTAATTTAACAGATTATAGCCTACATAAGCAAGAACGCATGATTCTAATAGTTGTAATAAATTGACAAATAATTAACAGCCAAAAGAAAAAATACAACAAATGTTTGAGTAATAAAATCTCAGACCAATTTTTTAAATAACATACATAATTAAAAACTATTTTTGAAATAGTACGTGAAATAGATAGTATTTTAATTATTTCCAATTCAACTTGTTTATAGTCTAACTCTTTTAATAGGCATAATCGAAGTACCATATGATAGCCTTGCCAGAACCGATCAAAATTTTCACAGTACGCGAATAGAAATTTGATGTGACCTGCACTTATTTCTGATCCACACTGTATAATACAGAGCTTGGCCAGTGCCACGATACACTGTATACATCACAGATTTACCAGTCACTTTTACCATCTGCAACCAAACATTACACATTTTAATACCATACATCTTATCTTAAAACTGGAATATTCTCAATAACATTTTGGTGTATTCAATTTCCTAAATTAAATAGAAATATAGATTCAATTAATTAATATTATAATACACACGTGTATCTACCATAAAAATTAATGTATTATTACAAGTTATTGATTTGGTGTGTGCCCTTGCTAATGTAGGCTAACTGCTCTGTTATATTAATTTAATTAAATAAAATAAATTAGTACACTTTTATGACATCTAATCATATCAATTGACAGCGTATGTAATATGTTAAATATTATTAAATAAATATTCTAACATCTAATTATGTATTTAGTGATTTTAATATTATTTTCGTTATAACTCTGTAATTTAAGATTATGTTTTCAGGTACAAAATTCATGGATAGAAATTCATCAACTGTTAGAAAATTTATTTTTGTAAGTACTATCATTGATTAATAAATTGTATAACACATAAGTTCTTTTAAATAATTTTCCACATTTATGATAAATCTTAAAATGTGGGGGGAGTATTACTTTTGCTTATTAAGTACCATAACAAAGAGCTACATATGTGTATACACCAAAATTAGTTAGATAAAAGCTTGTAAAGAGCTTAACAAATCTAAAATATTGGCAAATAGGTTGAGAATGCTCACAATTAATATTCACATCGTACACTGTAAATTGATATGAGATTTGTTGATTAAATAAAATAATAAAACTAAAATAATTTTCAAAATAAATAAAACGATAAAAAAACAATAAAAAACTTAGGTAATTAAACGATACCTGCACATAAATTACAAACAATCTTAAAATTAAATTTTTCTTAAAATATAAAATAGTACGCTTTTAAATTTTAGTTACAAAAGAATATCAAATTTAAATTACTAATTTCACTTTGTTTTCAAGTTTATATATTTAATACAACCATTTAATTAATTTAAATAATAATTTAAATTATAGTAATTCTGTACCTACTCACAATGTTTAATGTTTGATTTTTAGTTCATTTACAGGTGCCACAGTTTAACCTAATAAAACTTGCACTTAGCGAAGCTAATCTGACAAAAAATCATAAAAACATTTATTACATACCAATTTCTTAATTGGTATTTTGAAAAAAAAAAAAAACTGTTCTAAATACTACAAGACTGATGATATTACAGCTTTTATACCAGTTAAGAAGATGCTAGTGCAGATTTTATAACAGTTATGAATGGTGATATTTGCAGATTTCATAACCGTTATGTTAGAACTAATATATTTTAATTGAATTAATGTATAATTTAATGTATGTGGGGTTGGGTGCCCTAATAGAAAATAACAACCAACTACACACAATTGATGATGGTGCTGAAAGAGATGCATTTTGAAAATTAACTGTTTATCGGTAATATTGTATAGCTGTGAACCTTGGAAAGTGACAAATAACTTCGTGTTATAAAGTTTTCGTAAATATTACTTTCAATCTTCTGAATAGACTATCAAACAAAAATTTTGTGAAGACAACCAGATCTGAAGAGACGATGATGGTAATGATTGTCAACCGAAGAAAGTGGTATTGAATACATCATACATTTAGGCAATCAGTACAAGAGATGGCATCGATTTGTAGTACATGTACTAATGCATTACCATTTAGTATATTTTAGTACATAAAAAGTGTTATAAAATTTTGAGTACACATACTAACAAAATAAACTGTAAATTTAATTGATTATTTGTAATTTATGTTAAAAATATATAAAATGTTCATCTTAATAAGTGAATGTACAGCAAATTTATGTTTCTTTGTGCTGTCCCCAATTAAAAATCATATTTACGAAAATTAAAGAGATCTTTTCTATGGTTCATTTTTCTCGAAAATAATTTGCACCTATTTGAACACATTTTTATTAAAGAATTATTTAATATAAATAAACTGTTCACGTCAACAATGAGAAAATTTATCACTTGGATTATTATGTAAGAAATTATTTGTAGAAAAATAAGTTTGTGTTTTTTCACTATTATTTGTTTGCAAATATGTTTTAGTTGATATTGAAGATATCTGTTGTTGTTGTTGTTGTTGTTGCTGCTGTTGCTGTTGTTGTCTTGTACTATTTACAACATTTATTCCACAATTACCTAATATACTATTACCGCCACCAGTTGAATTAATACCAACACCACCACCCATTAAACCACATCGTGGCATATGTAAATAATTATCATCACCAATTGGTGCTTGTCGGCTACCATAAATTGTATCCTTTGTCATTCTTGATTTATAATTTCGATGTATTGTATCCAAATTTGAAGCAATTCTTGATAATGCTCTTATTGTATTACGAGTTTCGATTGGATTATCCATTATTGTACTACTACAAATTGTACCACCACCACCAACACCACTACCACTACTACCACCACAAATACTATTACTACTCGTACTGCTACCCATTATCATTATTGGATATGAATTAATTATGCCATTATTTTCAATTAATGTTTGTAATTGTGGTAAATGTTCGATAATTAAAGAATGAAGTCGTTGTAAGTCTCTGGCTGGATCTAATGCAGTTGCTAATTCAATTTCTAATGGTTTTTGTGATACTGATTCACATCCTTTTGCAAATTGATCAGTATTCTTGCAACTATACAATAAATATGATTAAAATATTTTAATAAAAAAAAAAATCAATAAGTAATTTGTTATTTTTTTCACTTACCAAGTCCATAGGCCACTAATATAAGCACATGGATGAAAGTATTCAAGTCTTGCCGCATTACTTTCACATATTTTTCTTAATAGATCTACCCACTCTCGCTCTTCAACACAATTTGAAGTTTGTACATATAATGTACGATCCTTTTTTATTATCTGAAAATAAAAGGTGTTTTTTTTTTTGGTTACAAATTGTAGATAAAAAAATAATATTATCCAAAAGTGATAAATAAATGAGGATAAACAATGTCCAGATGGTGGTGTGGTATATTCTGTCGTTAATTTAATACGAGGAATCATAGTGAGAGATAGCCTAAGGGTCATGTAATTGAGACAACCGGAATATAAGGGAGTCAATAAGGAGCCAAATTAGTGGTAGGTTTCAGATAACTAACGCAAGGGATACGAATGAATTGGATTATAGTGTTTGTAAGTATAATAAAGTTGTAGTACCTACACATTGTTACTGAATTATAGATGGTAAAGTATGTATATGAATATGTCTAATAGAAAAGAGATAGGTGCCACTTACTAACTATGAATGAGGTTCAGAAAAAGAAAAAGAAAAAGTGAATAAAAGAAAGAAAAAAAAGGTTCACAATTTATTGGAAACTGATAACAGCAGAAAAATAAACCGCCAAATGAAGAACTCGCACAAGCTATTAATATTCGTGGTATCCATTCAATTTCCAATAAAATAAAAAAATTATTGAAATGAATTTGCACGCAACCAAACCACATTTTATAAACAGAAATAAAGACATCCGGTTTTATTTACTTGTACACATGGCATCATGGGATAATGAAAATATCGTTAAACAATTCAATCAAATATTTATTCTATTCCCTTCTCATTCAATAGAATAATAAAATTAATAATATTTTATTATTATTATTCTGCACCATACAAATCAATTCTAAATAATTACATCCGAATTCCACACCATTAAGAATTATATACCGCGCTCATAATAAAATAAAAAAGAATTTCTTGGAAATTTGTAGTTAAAAATTGTTTTCTTCACCTTTTTTGCTTTACCACACAATTAAATAAATTCTCGTAAATGCATTTTGTATTAGTAAATTACGATGGTTAATTACGAGTATAATATTTGATATTAATAAATCTACTGTATACCAAACACATTCCATTCCACCATTCCTCTACCTCCATCATTTTGTATACATCTTGTATCATATACATCTATCCTACCACATCCGTCATTCTACCACATAATCCAACTAACCAGGCTATACTTTGTATTTATTCGTCTATATGACCACACCAGGGTGAACTGATAATGAAAGTAAAAATCGAAGATATTATTTTTCACATAGGACATTCCTTAAAAGGACACATGTAAAATTTCAGGGCATTTCATTCGGTTTTGCCCAGCTATTGAAAGCAAACAAATTTTGGTTTTATTTGTAATAACCGAAAAAAATGTGAATACCGAGCAAGTGTTGCATATTTTTTTTTTCTAATGTAAAAATCCATCACACAAAAATAAACAGAACACCCCACATCGTAACACTGGTACCAAACTCGTTATTGACAATTCTATGTCACGTTATTTTTGGTCGATCAGATCTTCAACTACCCTGAAGATTACAGTCTAGCGCATATCTTGCGATACATTTAATCGGGCGCCTCAGTGTAATTGGCTGATCCAATTCCATTTTCTTTGCCTGATAATCAAGATCCGACAATCTTCAGAAATTCTCATTTGATAACAAATTTTGCCAAAAAATTCTAAATATTCCTAATACGGTCTACAAACATATGTCACTGGTAGAGTTAAGATCTTCTAGTCGATTTGTTACACCTCGTCTCATACCATTTGGTTCCGATGTTCAAGTTTGTGTAAACATAATAAATATAAATAATGAGAAGGAATACTAATGGCGACAAAATGCATCCCTGCTTAACACATGTACATCAAAAATATCGCCAAGCTATTCATGATACAAGGTTCTGCACTGTGACACATGATAATGTTCATCAATTTAAACGGTATTTCGTAGTTTTTAAGAATTATTAATATCATAAGACGAACAGCAACATATATAATGGTGTTTGTTATTCTGTTCTTAACGGGTTTACATGATCGATTTGATGGCTCCAATACTTAACTTATCCTATCGTGTATAATTATTGAAACAATCCCTTCTTTATTTGGTTTTCAGTAAGGTGATGCCATGCCAGTTCTCACACATACTCAAGTACCTTGATCATCAGTTCCGTTTCTATTCATCGGATGACCACACATCACCAAAAATAATCGTATTAAATGATCAGCAAAATCGATCAAAATTGCATTCTTCTGACCACTTTTCACACATTGTTTGAAGATAAGTTTAAAAATGTAAGTCGAAATAATTTCTATGCCAATTTATCACTGTTGGTGAAACGGTGGATTCATAACTATACACACCAGAAACAAAATAACCATCATTATCAATCCGATCGCGTAACCATTGAAATACGCGTATGGTGTACGTAAAATATGGCATTCAACACACACTCATCACAAAGGTAAGGAAAAAATTCTATGTAATTTGAAATCTTTAGGTAAATTTGTCATAATTAAGTGCAGGCAAAAATGAGACATGTTCACACTACTCGCATATATATGGCATTGTTATAAATAAAATATATTTGTCTAATTGGTACCCACAAAGTGGAAAAAGAGAAACATAAATTATAATATAAAAAAAAAAACAACAAACCAATTGTTTTAAAATAAGTACTCGTATAAGACAATATAAGGAGTTCACGACAATTAACTATTGTTATTACAAATATGACGTATAATTTAGGTTAATGGAATATTAAATAAGTATAGTAATTAGCGGTTTGTTACATACGCAGAGCAAGTAATGTTAATTATTACGATATATATTGCAATTTAGGTGGCACAGGTACCTCAACGAAGGTACAATTTTCATGATAAACTGAATTTAACGACTATGACAAAATGAATAGCTTGGAACAAATATTTGCGAACGATTTATTATTCATCCCATTCTATATGTTAATTGTTGGAGAACCTAATCATCATAGAATAAAAAATCATATGAATCTCAATAATCTCGCTGAAACAGGTGCAATTTTATGATCAAAACGGTGTCTGAGATAGACTATCCCATCAAAAGAACAATGAAAATGCTGGTGTTGTGTTGCACAATATGGAGCAAAACATAAACGATTATTTATACTGTTTGACTTTCAAAAATGATATTTAAAATATATTATACGCTCGGATCTGTCGACAAAGAGAGAGTAACATAAGATTCTAAATGTAAGCAATTGCTGAGGAAAAATGAGATGTTACTTCTTATTTTTTTCTCTCTTGTAATATAAGATTCTAAATGAAGGCAATTTGCCGTGATACTGTTGTGCATCGTCTTTGCCCATGTGGGCTGCTACTCCATTATATATTTGCGGAGACAAGGACAACTTATGTATCATTAACCTCACAAATTTCATTATATTCATTATTCAATATCGGTAATAAAAACTAAAAAATTGCAATTAAACTTACCTGAAATATATTTTGCATTTTAAAACTTTTCTCATTCAATTTCTCCACACCTAATATTTCAGCTAATGGTATATCACAGATTAACTTTTTTGTTTTCGATTTTGCATAACTTAACGATTGAGTTGTTAGTCGAAAATAACGTTGTTTAAAATTTCGCCGACCAAAAAATTTTCTACCCTGAGATTGTTTTGTCATCATCCTAAGTGTAAATTAAAGATGTAAAATTAAAAATTATTTAAGTATAAGAATTTTCTTAAATTATTGTCTAATTCATGCATAAAATTTCACTGTGTAGTATATTCTGATCTAAAGAATAATTGGGTGGATGGAAAAAAATGTTGCAAAGATACAAATAGAAATATTAAATCACGACTGACAGTAATTCCATATTTGACATATAAGTAACATAAATTACAATTAGTATCGACAGGTATGTCTCAATTGAAGCAAACGTGGTGGCTGTGTAATAACAACTGAAATAGATTTGGAAAGTATTTAGTTTCTTCACACAATAAATAATGGTAAAATAAAAAAAAAGAATTCCACATTAGATCGTGAGCTTTTGGAAATATATTTAACTGCAAAACATTTTCGACACATCATTAATGTTGATGACTATCATTCCATTGACAGTTCATATGTGTTGAACTAATATTCTAAAATTGTGGGTTGACAATTTGACACGTCAAATTTGATACTTGAATTATATATAGCAATTTACATTAGATATTACGTAATTGTTCGCGATCTTTGATCTGCATCATCAATTCTCTCCAATCCATTCCACTGATATTAGCCTCTTTAGTTGTATTGCTACATTGTGTATCACCGAATAAACTAAAAAAAAAATTTTTTTTTTAAATAGTTTAATTCATTTACTGACCAAATTTCGGCAGATTATAGAGGATTGTAAACTGTGTAGACAACGACACAAATAATTCGAGAAAAGACAAATAGTATGTGACAACCACTGTCAGGACATATATTCAGTTATATATTTAGCGTGGTGAAAAACTGTAATTAAAAAGGCTGATATCAGTGGTAAGATTTGGTGTGCAGTGAAGGTATATGCTACAGCGCGGACTGAAGAATTATATAATGATATGTTTGTAGTACTTTATTCTTTTTAAAAAAAAAAACAAAAAAACATTTACGCTTACCAATATCTTGATATTATTTTCCAAAACAAAAGAAAATATGAAGGCAAGAATAATAATTTTAGTGTTTAATAAAATTTATATAAATAAACAAATATTGGCAAAAAAAAAAATCGTAGAACTTACCCTTCTTTAAGTAGAACTGGTTCCAATAATGTATTCTCATTTGGATTAGCACCAACCGTAGAGACAACTTCTAAAAAATGTTTTATTGCTTTCAAATGATTCTCAGTTGAAAATCTCTTATACAATTGACTGGTGTATTCTTCTTTACACGGTTGCTGAGCTGATCTTGAACTCACTAAATTGCCAAGCGATTGAATCGTTTTTGATATTAATGTCAATGTACGATTTGTTTGATCATCCTGTTTGATTTTTTTTTTTTTGAAAGAAAATGCCATTGTTTAATTTTAAAATAAAAAAATAAATTTTAAGATTATAATAAATTCATTTTTTTCTCTTTTTTATTATTCTTTCGAATTCTTTTCCCATGACAATTTCTTCTAATTTCTTTTTCAATAGCATTGCTGACACAAGAGTCTTACTTACTGTAGTGAGTGTAACTCTTCTTTTTTAATATTCACAAATTATTTATCATCAAAAAGAAAATAATGTGGGATGAAAAATTCAAAAATTTGTTTATAAACAATTAAATTTTAGCCTACACGTAAAAGGTATATAAAGTGG
The DNA here is from genome assembly GCA_027564355.1 of Penthetria funebris. NCBI lineage: Eukaryota > Metazoa > Arthropoda > Insecta > Diptera > Pleciidae > Penthetria > Penthetria funebris. The sequence continues at coordinate 1,601 of JANSTX010054423.1, read as the reverse complement.
TTACATATATAAGAAAAGTGTACTTTGTGCCTAAGAGCTATATAGAGAAATAAAACCGTTTTACGTTATTTCAAAGGTAAAATGTTGATTACAATCGATATGGAAGTATCAATTTAAAAAATCAAATATAAATTTCCATGCTATTTACATATTAATATGTAATATGTCAAATGGAATAACTGAATAACATCATTTGGCTTAACTCAACCGTCGTGTGGTCTCGACCATAATATATTTCAATTTCTGGCGCATCGACATTAAAAAGAGGGTATGTACGGTTCGACCAAATGAAAATTATCTGATTAGTTATATTGTACCACACTTTACTGAATTTATTTAACAAAAATTGAAATATCTCATGATCGCCTGAAGATAGGGGTTTGGTGTAACATAATGCGTACGTGTCGAATACATCTATTGAGTATACTTGGGCAATCATCCCCATCGCAGCGATTGATGCATCAAAATTGAAAATCGTAATATATTAAGCAGTTTTCAATATCTTTTAGATATTCAAGTGGAATGCACATCCATTTGTCATTTTTTTAAACAAATATGTAGTAGAGGAATATTAAGTGCTGTCTCTAATGACATTAATAGTTGAACATCTACTGGCACCTGTTATTTTATGCAGACAGGAAGAATTAAAGAGCTTTAAATTAAACTAGTATTGAACTAATCGGTGGTCAATATTGTTATTTACAATGTAGAAATTTGCGTAGTGCATTCAGCAGTAAACTCCAACTTATCTTAAACGCGGTGTGTTGACAAAGGTAAATATTGAATTTAATGAACACTGAATGGTAGACCATATATCTGATATCATGCGGTTTCAATCGACGACTTAATGTCAATAATATCCTGATACTTGGAATTGTTGTCTGTATAATGTTAATATTAGTTGCGTATTGTGGAACTAGTTATTAAATGATGATTTGGTTGTAATTAGAGCGCGAGAACCGATATGGTAAGACATAAGGAGAATTGCAAAATAGTTGCTATCTCGTACCTAGAATTTTCGCTTAATTTAGTGAATGTTACTATCTATATAACTTATTTAAATCAGTAAGGAGTAAAAATTATACATGGGAGGTCCAATAGGAAGTTATCTGATCAAGTTAACAACGATTATTTAATAACGATTATTTCTTTATGACGATACACGAATGATCTCAAATACAATAGTCCATTGAAACTTTGTTACCCGCCTAAAATTAGAGGTATATAACACAAAAGAACAATACATTATATTAATCTTTGATATTATACACCCAATTTTAATCTAAAAGGAGTAAAAAGTTTGTATGGGAGGTAATTGAAGTACTCCAATTTTTCTCAACATCGAAATAAATGAGATAAAAATGGCGCGTACATAATTTCATGGCGATATGTCAAAGCAATCTCAAGTTATCGTGTGCAATATGCAAGGGAGGTACACCAAGGAGTAATCCAATTAAGCTTATACTCCCACACATTCTTTCAATTATAATATCAATTATACTCGTATATGTAAAATACTTGAAAGAGTACTCCAATTTTTTTCATCTTCGAACTTAGCCTCACAAATCAGATAAAAGTGACACGTGCAAAATTTCATAGCG
>JANSTX010054420.1:0-11015 GCA_027564355.1 Penthetria funebris | reverse complement strand
TTTATGAACGTGGAATCATGATGCTGCCTGAAAGATGGCAAAAGGTCATTGATCAAAATGGACAATACATTGTAGAAAAAAGTTACTTTGTTCCATGAAAAAATTGTCTTTTATTTTTTAAATAAAATCCGCACTTACTTAGTTACCGACCATATATGGGCAACACGCAATACCGAAACTTTGATTATTTCCTTGCATTACATTGAATTTAGACTTATCGACTGTATTTGGGACAATTAGTCAATATAGACCCCATGTGCTGGACAATTATATAGTTTTCCTAAAGATATTTGTTTTTAAAATTACTCATGTAATTAATCAAAATCTAAGCTTGTATCCATAAAAAAAAAAAATTGCAAAGAAGATACCACATCCTATCGCAACCCTATTTTAAGAACCTTGAAATTATTGGCGAGGTCAACGATTATGTAAATTTTGTAAACTTTTGGTGATCCAATTTCACTATGCTTCTTCTCTCAATATCATTTTACATTACAAAACATCGTATACATAAAAAAGTAGCGCCATGTGTTTGATTACATTCGTTCTTATTTCTGGTAGGGCTTATAAATCTTTAAGATTTTAAATATTTTTGACATGATTTACAATTTAATTAGAGATATCAAATTTCGTTATTAATAAAATTATTTAAGATGTAAAAATCCAAATTATATTCTTGGTAATCCTAAGAAATAACAAGAAGTTGCATTATGAATTTATGTAGTTTTTACATGTATCATTAAAGAAATGGAAATTTATGATTGTTGCTCTAAATATTTTTTTTAACCTTACTATATTGCTACAAATTAGGCATTCAAATAATAATTGGGTGTCTGTATAATTAAAATGGTTATCCAGTTTATAAATTGGATTCGGCAGTAGTTAAAATAGTTTTCATTTTCATAGAACTATGCGCTAACCATGATTTCGCCACGTTGTAGATGGAATACCGAATTTATATTAGGTTGCATAGCCATACATAAGTATCCATAGTAATAGGTATCACATATTACTTATCAAACAAATAACGGAACCTGCCCTATCGTGCACTCACACTATCGTGTTTCTTTAGTGTCTTCAACAGGATGATGCCACTATACAGTTCTTCTACACTTCGGTTACCTTTTTGATCAATGTTAATTTGCTGCACAATAAAGACATCAACACCTAAATTCTTCGCCACAACAACATGCTATAATATTGACATACACAGTATATAGGTACCGCGTGGAGGTGTATATAGTGGTTATAGTACCACAGGATATTGATCGGCCATTCCAGAGATCACACTTCACGAATAATATTATCAAATATTCATGCGATTCACGTTCAAATATTCATGTGTTCTACGTTTCGGGTGCTATTATGTTATCGGCGTCGATTACCTTAGATACCACGACTTAAAACAGAATTCATAAATGGTCTATTAGCTGGTAGTCAGTAATAAAATTTTGGAAAATCTAGCTCATTTGTATTAAATCCACTAATCTCAATATACTATTTTGTAACAACCTTCTTATTTTGAAACTTGCATGATATGGTCAATTTTGACAAATTTTGAATATATGATTGCTCATAATTTGAACTATAAAAATAAAAATTTCAAAGCGACTAAACTATTAACGATTAGTAAACCTGTGGCGAATGCATGAAATGTCGAATTAGTATTGGTAGCCATATTTACCCGTAGATTGTTGAAGTGATTCAGTGAGGTTCAGTATACAAAATATTGGGTAAATTTTTGGATAATGAATAGAGTGTTACAGATTTCACAGAACCCTTCGTCTAATAATATGGTAATGGATATAGCGAAATGATTTTTTTGCATTTGTATCTTTTGTCATGCAGACGGTTTGCATAATGAAAATAAGTAAAGTCTTTAATTGTATCGATTGGAAAAAAAAAATCCAGCAAGAGATACAATTAACGTTTATTAATATGAGTTCTTCATAGCGAGTAGCAGAGGAACGATATGTTAATATATCATCATCAACACGGGTGCATATGGTCTCAACGAATAAACGACATTTTTCACGCTTTATAGCCTTCAACACCTCCCAATTTTACCACTTATACTACACAGTTAATTCCAGTTTAACGCATATCTTTTGATATTTACAGGACGCTTCACAGTATGATCTATCCAATTCCATTTTCTTTATCTGATAATTGTGTCCATCGTTTCAAGATCTGACAATCACCACAAATAATTATTTAGTTTCATATATGATCAACATGTTATTCGTCGCGATGCAAGTCTCGCAACTATTTAATTTGAATATACTCAATTAGAGCTTACCAAAAATTGCTTGTCGGCTGTCATATTCAACTTAGTATTCCGTAAAGTATTATTATATCATCCTATATATATGATTTGATGCACTTTTATTGAATATAGTAATAAATGGAAACACTTAATGTAACATCACTACATTTATAGAATATATCCCCCTTCTTTCCAATAAATGCTAAAACTCAAGTAAATTGGGTAAAATTGCAAATTGCAACTAATAAACATTTATTTATCATTTAAATTTTCTAATATATAAAAACTTTCAATTCATTTTTTATTGTATTGAGCCACAAAAGGCGGTAATGTACCAACAATACAGAAAAAAAAAATAGAATAGGCTCTTCATAGTGTGACTCAGGTAATTTATGGCTTTTCAAATATATTTTATTTTTATACATCAAGTAATTTATTTATTAAATAATATCCTCCTATCCAATAAATATTTTGTGGTTTCCAAACTATACACATTGAATTTGGCCTGGGGGCATAGATTTTGATTAAAATTTATTGAATTTCATACCTCTGGGACATATTTTTTTCTATAGATTTTTAATTTTAAAAGTATATTTATTATATTTGGGAAAAAAAAAATATGAAAAATAGGGTTGAAATTGTATGATATATGTGATTTTTTGATGGTATCGTTAAGTCCTGCAGCGAAATTTAACTAAATCAATTTAACTTTATTTAAATGTTTAAAATCGAATTGGAATAATCAATTAGAATGTATAAACGTAATTGGTCTACAATTTGAATGTATAAAAATAGTATTGAGATAGCTATTTTTATACAAAAATGTTTATTTTTTTACAGTAGTAAAAGTCTGAATAAAAAAGTTAAAAAGTCCGGCTCGACGGACCAACATATTTTTCAATATTTTTTTTATATGAATTAATAGATAATAATGGATTGTATTTGCGTATGTTCACTTTGCAACTCTTTTAATAGTAAACATAAATTTTATTAAACACATCCTATACAACATAATTGTAGGAAAATGTATAAAGTAAATAATTCGTCTGATTTCTGATTTAGTAGACATGCTGTTATATGAATCTATATCCTGCTATCCTTATAAATTATATCGCATAACTTTCAATGAAATAAAATTACAAATGAAGTGGGATGTTTTAAATAAACAGGACATATACGAGTACGAATATTATTACGTTTACCATAGCTTAACCAACGCAATTTAATGTAATTCATATCTTTTTTATCAGATAACGTATAGTACGATAGCACAACAAGCATATAATTGTAGCAATTATTTAGTTTTACTTAATTCTTAAATTGTGTTTTTATTGTTTTGAATAAATTATATACAATATGTTTGTTCTGAGAGAAATAAATTCTGTTGATTAATTTGACATAAATACAAATTTTTTTTTTTAAAAAAAACGCTTTTTATGGGTTGCGTTTTTAACTAACAGACTGCAGTGTGTTAATTATTTGTCATATGTAATTATACTTTCATTTTTTGCATTATCCACTACATTGTATCTTGGATGTATATAATTAAAAGATAAATTCAACATTAATTTAAATTCGTTGCGAACCTATGAATTGTTGACGGATTATTTCAAACTCTGTATGAAAAAACATGCGAAAGCAATTTGCAAAGCTCAGGTGCAGGACTAATGAAAAGTTGGTAATTCCTATCTAGAATATGTTTAGTATGTTTAGCATCATCGTTGCTGAATCTTTCTGTGGTTATAAAACTCATTAGAAAGGCATTATTAGAGTATATTATATTGCTGAACCTTGCATAATATGGCAATTTTATTTAAAATTGTCATATGCTAAGGTTTTTAATCGAAATAATCGTTGGTGCTGTTTTTAGTTTCATATATAAAACCAATCAGGTACTAAAATCTTACAATTATGGAAATTAACTTACAGTAATCTATACTGTAGTATACTCTTATACTTCCGATAAGGTGCATAGAAATAAATATGTTTTTAAACATATACGAATTCCCTAGATTTAGCGACCTATCAATACAGGCAACAAAAAAGTTTATCATGAAAATTACAAGCATTTAACATTATTCTGTGTCATCTTGAAATTTCTCGACCTGAACCTTGTGGTCTTTTATGTTTAATGTACAGATTTTGCAATATACCACAGAAAATACGATTATTTATTATGGATTGGCATTGGATAAAATTTCTAATGTATATAAGAAAACACACGAAAAATGTATGCTCAATCTTGATTGTTTGCTACACATTATATAATCGAAAGAATATTCCATCTTCCAGCATTTTATTGCCTATGCAATAACATATTTAGCAGTTAAATGCATCATGTACGAGTTGTAAAAGATTGGTATCTTGTAATACGTTAACACGTCTTGAATATATTTAAGATTTTACTATATTTTTTTAGGTTTTATTTTAGCATATTGTATAGTACTTAATGATAAAATCAGATTTTTTCCTTCTTTACAAATAATCTTTGAATTTTTTTAAATTTTAAAACATTTTTTTTTTTTTTTTGTTGTTTTTTGCTTCAAAAACATCATCTCTCAGACTATATGCATATACACGAGATTGCATTTACTGTAGTAAATGCATAAAATGGTATATAAATAATATTATTATATGCAAATTACTTTAAATGTAAAATAAAAGAAAATGCTTATGGTTAATATATGGGCTATTTGTTTTTCTATAAATTATGGTAATTATTGTCGTTTCATTAAAGGATATACTAAAGTTCATGAATATTTAATTGTTTTGAGAAGCTAAAATCCTATAAGTACTAGTACGGATAAATAAAATTGATAATATAATAATTATGTGTTGCGAACACTTGCGTAAAGTACTATCATATTCCTGAGCCACAGCTTGGCTATAGGAAATTTGAAATGTCAACAGGAAGGCTGCAAGTTTACCTATTTTCAAATGCAACGACTTTTGTGTATTTTTATACATATGAGTATACGAGGAGGGATTGATAATAAAAGTAATACATAAAATATTTCACACTGCCTTGTTGAGATTAACAGATCGGATATTGCAATGGATGGCGCAAATGCAAAGGATGACTTAAACAACATGGGCTGGGAGTATGTCACGGAGCAGGTGATATGAACAATAATGGAGAACTTTGCAGTAATCATATAGCCTTGTGACTGGTGGTACTATATTTTCAAAAATTGTGATTACATTTATCTCATCATTCAGTAAAACTGCTTAATTAAAGTTCAGTTTAAGAATTTATATAAATTTGTATCATCCAGCACCCCATTGTGTATATTCTATGAACATCATATTCATTTTATAACATTTCTATTAGATTGCTGTCTTGTCTGTCTGTTTGGCTGTTCGGTACAAATTTTACAATTGAAAATTCAATAACTTCTCGACTATAGCCAACGTGTTCATGTTCATGTTCATGTCAACAGGAAGGCTGCAAGTTTACCTATTTTCAAATGCAACGACTTTTGTGTATTTTTATACATATGAGTATACGAGGAGGGATTGATAATAAAAGTAATACATAAAATATTTCACACTGCCTTGTTGAGATTAACAGATCGGATATTGCAATGGATGGCGCAAATGCAAAGGATGACTTAAACAACATGGGCTGGGAGTATGTCACGGAGCAGGTGATATGAACAATAATGGAGAACTTTGCAGTAATCATATAGCCTTGTGACTGGTGGTACTATATTTTCAAAAATTGTGATTACATTTATCTCATCATTCAGTAAAACTGCTTAATTAAAGTTCAGTTTAAGAATTTATATAAATTTGTATCATCCAGCACCCCATTGTGTATATTCTATGAACATCATATTCATTTTATAACATTTCTATTAGATTGCTGTCTTGTCTGTCTGTTTGGCTGTTCGGTACAAATTTTACAATTGAAAATTCAATAACTTCTCGACTATAGCCAACGTGTTCAAACTTTCAGGAAAACTCAGTATTCAATGACAATGACAATAAATATTTTGGAATATATAATCACTAAATAATCACAAAATAATCACTAATCACTAATTTTGAATTATAAAATACTATCTTTCAGGTAAGATCAGTTTCCAATCGCAATGCTATATTTTGAAATCATTAATCACTAATTACTAGACACTGATCACTACTTTTGACTTATTTAATATAGTTTTTCTGAGAAGATTAGTATTCGATCACAATGCAATATTTTTGAATCACCAATCACAATTCTTATTTACTAAATCACACTCATAATTAATTTGCTATTAAAAATTAACAATCACAAATTTTCAGAAAAATATGTATGTGGCTGTATGTAATGTGTATGGGGTTAAAAATCTGTATGCGGGCACTAGGGGACATTATTTTATACTTTTCAGTTCGTTTAAAAAACGCTATATTTATAAAAAAAAAAATTTCTAAATAATTTTCTTTGTAGTTTACTTTGTGTAACCAATGTGATTGTAAAGTTCTTTAAAATAATAAACAGAAAAACAGAAAAAAAAAAACAATAACAAACCTGTCTATATGGTAGTCCTATCACATTATAACCCCTGTGGACTCCATCAAATAATCGTTCAACACATTGACTTTAAATGTCAGACTGCAAAATCGTCAAATCGAATACATGATCGAATATAAATCCTTTATCTGTTCCAATAACAACCTGAGATTCATCAGGTGTAACTCGACTACTTCACTTGGACGTTGTGGCCGAATTCTGAAATAAAAAAATTTGAAGAAAAAACACAATTAATATGACGTTTTTTTTTTCTTTGTTTTTTTTTTTTAATATGTCAAAAATGAAGCAGATGCTTACAAATAAATTCGGAGCAGTTGATCGCCTCGAATCTGTCATATTTTTTGAATTAGAGTGCATATACAAATTGATCTATCCATTTATTGAGCATAAAAGTACACACGAATATTTGAGAACAGAATTATGATTTGTTTAGGGTTACTATATGGGGATAGGGGGTTAAAAAGTAATGATTATCGGGTCAAGTCAATCTTATGTAAATAATAGATATTCATAGGCTATAGGTGCACATTTATTTTAATTTTTTACATAGTAGTGATGCGATGATTAGCATTGGTATACTATTTATAAATCATTTTAAATGACAAATCAAACTGGGATCAAAATAAAACAAATTGCCATATGTGCCTGAATTTTTACATGAGACCCTGCAAAGAATGCCCGATTTAAGAAATAATATCTTTGACGGTGAAAACGATCTTGTTCTCCAATTTTTACCTTCATTATCAATCCACTCTCATAAGAAATATAGTGGATATACGGCTATTTAATTTGTAAATTATAACGTTTGGTGTTATTATGACTTAACTACTATTATTTAAATGTTTATCGCCAATAATAATAAATGTTCACAATTTTATTACGTACAAGACACAAAGACACAATAATGCATTAAAAAGTAAACATTTCAAAGGTAGCGTTTAGCATAATTAAAAGTTAGAATGTAGGGACAACTAATAAATTCAAAAAACTATATTATTAAAATTCAATCTGATTAATGATGTCTATAATTTCTAAAGATTAATATAAGACTTAATTTTAAAATCTTTATTAACATTGATTTATTATTCGTTCTTACGAGTATAACTACAATATTAAATAATTTTTTTATATTACTGTCCTGATAAATTAATTATATATACAATGTCATTATCTCATATCTATAGTTGAAAATAAATTAGCGTATGTAATCTTCGCAAATATTTGTAATATACACAAGAAATGAATAAGACACATTCGTTCATTTTATAGCCTCACACCTATATAAGTTGATCATCATGGATATGTGCTGCAAACGACTTCATGTTCAACACCCATCAGACCTGCTACATGTTCACATATTAGCCACCTGGTGTAAAACTGAACTATCGTGCACAATAATAACCATAACTTTCTCTAATGTATTCAGTATGGTAAAATACCACGGCAGTCATTAAACGCATATTCAATTTACCCGTTTCTCAGCAATTTGATTATAAATCCTATTCGTCCAATATTGGTCAAAAACACTATTCAAATTGGCATACTTGACGTTTTTCTCCACGTTGTTTAAATTTATTTTCAAAAAACGAAAAGTACCAAACTGCTAAAATTGCCGTTATTATGTCCAATATTCGGGTATACTCCCTGTAAATTCTCGACTTGCTCGGTGATCGCACTCGCATTCTGTTGACTTTACATTTGATCGCACAATTAAATTTCAGGACACTTTCATATTAGGTACGTACGTCTCATCTCGTATGTGGAACCTTTTTTTCCGAAATTGTTTTTCCTGTATATGCTTATATTAAAATAAGAAACTAAAACTAGTTGTCAGACAGGTTCTAAAATCATGTTTTGTTTTTCAACGTTGATGACGATTCAGCTTGAGCTAGAGAAATATACCGTAACGAATAGCAATTTGACACTGTCAGCATGTCTACATAATATGGAAGTATACTCTAATAACTCTTGATGATTAACACAAAGTGTGTTAAGCACCAAGATCACTCTTTATTCAGATTGGTGGCGAACTATAATAATAAGTGATATTTGTGTGTTAAAAAGGACACACATTAAGATCTAATAAGCAAATTTAGCGACGAAAAATTAATTTAATAAACTTATAGTCAGAATGATTTACGTTTTATCCATAAGAAATTTAATATCGAAATAAAACATATGAATATGTTCAAGAATGAACTACACCAGAATGAGTCTCAATTATATAAGCAACTGTTTTATGTCTTTAACGCGATATAAAATGATCTATTTATTTTATTTAAAATTATGAATTATTTCAGAGATATTATGAAACATATATAGGACCATATAGTAATATTAATATACAAAACTCTATATGAGTCTCGTCACATAATGCTGCACAACCATATGACCATCAATCATATCTATGTACTCATATACTGTTTTTTTTTTTTTTTAGAAACATTTTGATTATTTTTGTTATGTACATTTTCAAAATAATATCAGAGATATACTTGAAAACGATTGAAATCCGTACAAAAATGAATTCCAGATGATCGAATATTCTAAGAATTGCGTGCAGATTAATTTTTAAAAAAATTCTTAATTTCTTCAGATTTTAGGTTATCAAAGCTACACTAAAAACTTATAAAAATAAATAAATAAAAAAAAAATCAAAAGAAGGGCATATGTTTTAAGAAAATTTCTAATTATGGCCAATAATCATGGGCAATGTAATTAAAAAAAAAAAAAAAAAATATTAAATAAAATAGAACAAGTTCAATGCCTTATGAAACTATTTTCCAGCTAAGTTACACGAAATTTAAATTAATATTAACATTACATTATTAGTTCAATAAACTAATTTAAGTCAATGCTACTACTAGTACTATCGTCTTTTTTTTTTATTTATGAAACTGATGACTTTGCATTACTTCAATTAAATGTTTAATTATGGCTTAGAAATAATGCAATTCATAACAAACTATTTTTTTTTTTTTTTAAATAAACAAATTTGAATGTTCTAGGTGCCTTAAAAGCATATTAACAATCTTTTTGCAAAATATATGATCAAATGAGAGCTTGTGGAGAATGAATCCGATAACAGAAAATGGAATTGTATCGATCATACACTGAGCCATCCGATAAATAATATCGCAAAATACACACTTGACTGGAATTTACAAGATAAAATAGAAGAGGAGGTCAACTAAAAATAATTTGGCGAAAAACTAGTCTAGCACCAGTATGGTGAGATGTGCAGCGAAGTGGAGTGAACAATGGCGGTTGTTCGCCATCATAGTATCGTGCGAAGTAAAGGTTATTATGATGATGATGAGGATCCAGTGTTCATTTAGTACATTTCCATAATATTGTACATTTTTTGAATTTACTTTTAAAATTATTTATTGACCTCTTAACAATTTAATGCTAATTTACAAGTCTTGAATAACTAATGTAATTTATTGGCATATACATATCGAGTATACTTTATATTACAATAAATTAAATAATTAACATCTAAGAAGTTATTTTACATTTGTAATTTTCTAATTACCACATTTTAATGTGTGTACGGGCATAATCAATCTAACAGATAGAGAGATTGTTTAATATTATCATCTTTTGCAACCTTACAATATTTGCATGATTTTTTTTTTTTTTTTAAATTTATTAGTTTATTTTGTCTTTTTCACCTATGAGAAATAGAGTTTTAATCGAAGAAAAGTATAAAACTTTTTTATTTCATAAATTTATTACAATCATACACGCAACAATGGTTTGCCAATTACTTAAGAAGACATCTGTAATGGTGTAGTTGGACAATGGTAAAGAAATTTATAGATCAAACAAGATATACTGGTAATAAAAAGAAAATCATCAAAACGCTAAATAATCCAGCAGAAAGAAGTACCTTTGTCAGCTTTACATAGTATATAGAATATAATCTATAGATGAATCTTAATAACTAAGAAGCATGGAATGGTTTAAACACGTACTCGCGGTATAAATTTAAAAAAAAATTAATCTCCATAGTTATATACAACTGAATTTCGCACATTCTTGTAGTGTTTTATTGTTTTATGACCACCGCATGATGTCAAACCATAAATTCTTATTAATGGCTAATCGAAAATGATTAATTCGAAGGCAGTAGAAGATAAAAGTTAAATTGCTTTTTAGGCCCTGGGAACGAAGTTCCAAGGGTCTATTGTATTTGATTCCGTTCATGTAACGCCAAGAAATAAA
>JANSTX010054419.1:0-11015 GCA_027564355.1 Penthetria funebris | reverse complement strand
GTAAATTCATATCAAAGATAATTGATACTCATCTGCCAGTAGATCTAAATTGGAAGTAAATCTATATGTTAGATACGTGGATATGATAGCTTTCGTTAAAAGTAGAGAGACGAGAGTATCAGTTTTTTGTTGTTTGTTATTCAATGTTGGAATTATTTCTCAATGAAGAATACCAGATCGTATCCCTGCATTTGTTCATGGCCTTCCTAGTTTTGTTTATGTTTTGATTATTGCCTTTTCAAATTGACCCAAAGAATAAATTATCAAATCTATGCTCAGAAATTTTTCTCCTTATTTTATTCTAGAAATTCAGTTACTGAGAGACGATACCGTTGATTTCCGCGCTCGGTAAGCGTAGTTATTTGAGTAAAGGTTTTGATGACTGTGGTCTATTAAGTAAACATAATTGATTATGTATTTTGAGAAATTATTTTATTTAAATTTTCAGGATTCGATACTATCATTTGTATATACTCACCATTAGAATTCAGCACGGATTCAAAGGTTTGATGTGTTATAACTATTTGAATACTTTTTTTATTCTTGTACAATTTTTGATTAGTGTCTCATAGTTTCTAACAGAATCTTTCTAAATTTAAATAAAATTTCCTTACTAAAGTACATACTAGTAAATGTATATACTATAACATTCATGTAGTAGGGAAAAATGATTATCCAAAATTGCAATAGAATGGCATTTAATGGGAAAATAGTGCAAAATCATTTCACATATTCGAGGACATATATTATCCTATTATGAAGAAAATCAAAGACACAAAGGCGTTCCTGAAGATATTTGCAACAACTTGTTGATGTTTTCCTATATATAAGGGCGTATCGAATATGCGCTGTTTTCCGCTAAATTTTCCATCAACCCATTAAATGCATAAATAAGGGTTTGAACATTTTCACATCACAAAGATTTTCATTCTATCAAATACATTTATTGCAATTTACAAAGATCTATCAGTATTTAATGGAACATAAATAAGTACGGTACGGTTTTCTCAAAACAATTTCGACTGTTAAGGAAAATTCTCCAATTCGTGTTCGTTATTTTTAAAAAAGGAAAATTTTCAAACGGATTAATATTTTCATCATATGATTTTGTAAAGTGATATTTAAGTATTAAAAAATAAAATTTATGTCGAGTTTGACTCTATCGATATATACGTGGTATAGTAAAAAGTTTTGAAAAGTGAAAATATATTTTTAATTAAACTTATCATAAGTTTTCTTTAATGTGCATTTTATAATTTAAATTGATCAAATGTTTCAATATCATCAACCAATAATGTTAAATAGTATTCAATATTTGCCTACATTTTCTTTTCGACATGTCGATTTAACATCACCACTTGACTTATCCTTACGGAATAATGAACCAATAACACCACCATCAACACCCTCACCACCCAGAAAACGGACACGAAATGACGAACTAATAAATTTAAATCAATCAATTAATGAAAATATATGGAAACAACATGGATATAATTATTTCGATAATAAACAATTGAGAAAAGAAGATTTGCTAAGGTGGATACCACCTCCAATAGTACAACAGCAACTTCCACAGCAATTATTATCATCTGCATCATCTTCATCATCATCATCAATTTCATCGTCATTATCATCATCATCGATAACAACATCATCACAATCATCATCATCATCATCATCAACATCATCTGCATCATCTTCGTCATCATTTTTAGATAGAACCAAAACAGTATCAAAATCAAATATTCCTCTGTGGTCTGATGAGAACCAGTTTTATTCATCAACATTAGAAAAAAAATGTAAACAAATTGATTCTGAAAAAATTTTGTCCACAAATAATATTCCAGAATTAAATACAAACACTATAAACAGTATTGAAGAAATACTAATCACCGATGATAATACATCATCAGATGAAGATGATTTTGTTGATATTATAACACAAGATGATACAAATAAATTTAAATTTATAGAAAATCATATGGAAATGACAAATTTAACAACTACTGTAATTGAGTGCAATGATAAAAACGATGAAAACACTACAAATGCTGGCAAGGAAAACCAAATTAGTGATGAAGAAGATACTGCAATTCTTAGTCGAAATAAATTAATTTATGATAATCAATCATATCATAAACAAGCTATAGAAGGATTTGCAAAATTATTTGAAAAAAATTTCGGTACATTAAAATATAGTGATGATGACCAATCGTTATGTTCAAATAGTACTTCCGCCAGTAATACGAAAAATAATTTAAATACAAATATTTTAAAAGGAAAATTTATAACAAAAATTGGAAAAGCTTTTGCAAATAAAGTGGAAAAAAGAAAAAATAAACTACGTAAAAGTACAATTGATGATGATGATAATATAAGTCCAGTTTCGGGAACACTTATACGTAAATTACGTGATGACGAAGAATTAGTGATTACCAAAGGTGATATTGATCCTGAATTTAATGTTGTCGAAATAACTGACGAAGCAAAAGCAATTATTGCAAAAATTGAAAATCATATTGGTTCATATATTTGTCAATTATGTCGAACATTTTATGATGATGCATTCAAATTGGCACAGCACAGATGTTCTCGAATTGTACATATTGAATACAGATGTGCTGATTGTGATAAGGTATTTTAATTAATTAATTAACACAAAGACACTAATGTGTATATAGATTGACAGACTAAATGTATCCTACAATCGATATACTTCCCGTCACTTTTAACTTTATTGGAGTATGAATGAATTAAAAAAATAAAAATTTGAAATTACTTATTTATGATAAAATTGATAGTGATTTGAGATCACGTTTGGTTTTTGTGTCAAATGAAAGTTTCTAACAACTTAATTTTACAGCAGAAAATTTTGTAATATTATCAGTTATAGTATAAACTATATACACCCGAAGCATAGTTTTCATGATACGTGGTCCTTAGCTGTTTCAAAAAATGCAATTAGTCACTTGTGATCGAAAAATGGAAAATATAACAAGTCTTTTGGTGTCTCAAAATATTATCCCTTCGTTTGAAATAAGATCTTTAAAATTGATATGCACTTTATGAAGTGCTACCTACCCTTTATTTACCTATATGTAATTATAACTATGTAAAATTGGTCGATAACAGTGCAAAATTCGCAGTTTCATGGAATCCGCAGGGTAATAGAAGATCCGCGGTCGTCCAAAAACAAAGTTCCAAAACCTAAGAGAAAAATATGGCCAATCGTCTAAATAGTTTATTAATAGAGTGTTGCGAATCAAATGTACTTTTTTTTTGTAAAAATATTGCAAATTTGCCAAAATATGTTTTAAATTCAAACAACATATAAGCCATACTTACGGTCAAGCAAATAAACTAAGCGAAAATACCATAAGAAAAGAGCGTACAATTTAATTAACTAAACGCTAAGCTCTAATGGAATTTATCAATTACAAAATAATAAATGGAATGAGTACTTTAATGCGCTTCATAGTTAGTTGACCGACGAATGGAAACATGATTCGTGAATTCAGCTCGAAAATCAAATCTGCAATAAAACACCTTATGGGTGGAAAAACCAGAAGACACCAATATCGAAGCAAGCGCAATATTGAAGGTGCGAATTTATTGTGCTTAAAATTAAAATATCATTTCCTATCCACTCAAGCAAAACAAATGCGGGCTACTTGAATTATCCTATTCTAATCATCCTGTCGTTTGATACAACATTTAGATTTTCTTTTGCCCGAATATTTGAAATATACTTGTTTATGTGGTCTCACGGTAATATTTACGTTGACATTCGATAACATTTATATGGTTTGACGGTAACCGTTATGTGCTTTCAAGGTAAGATGTTACGATAACTATTTGAATGAAACACTTATTCTACACCAGTATACAATAAAGCAAATTAAATGGTAAACTTGAATTTGTAATTAAATTTGTTAAAATTTGTTTGGCCAACATGCTCGGAAGTTAGGTAAAAAAATTCGATTTATCCAATCTGGAATATATAGTGGATAGTGTTTGTAAGACTTGTTTCGTCCTACGACTATTTTAATGGACTCATATGAAATTTAGTTCATGATAAATAATAATAGTAATAAACCAAAAATTACGCAACTTCCATTAAAAATGCCTATATAAAAGAAAATGTAAATTTAGTATTCTTAATCCAATGTAAATACTTCCTAATGCACTAATTTGGAAAAATTTCCAAAATTTTTTATCCATAAATCACTAAATATATTGCAAATAGACTATTTTAGACGCTTTTGCGTATGGAAATATGGTAAAATAGGAACATAACCCAATCTATAATAATCTATAATAATTGAATGTTCTTCTTTCACTACTTCTTCTTCACTACTTCTTCATTAGATCATACACCAGTGTTTATCTAATAATTTATAGTTTTGAGATGCGTATGTCCAACTTTCTCGCCATCTCTTCGTAGGCATTCTTATATGCCGTGTTCCAGTTAATGCCTTCTGGTTCTTGTCCAGTTCGTGAACAGCAATTTTAATTACAAAACTTATATACGTAAAATACATCGTTTTCATAGGTTTCAATTGAGAAGTATACTTAGTCATATTTTTGGCATGTACTTCAACACTGCGGTATTAATTTGCTATTCCGAATATGCATGTAATATGAAAAAATTGTAATTGTGATTTATGCGTTCTAACTGGCAAATCTCTTGAACGCATAGATAAGAGACTAATATATTGCCAATTTTCAGAAGGATGTTCCTTAGTTTAGTGAAAATTCTTACTTTATTGTCTATAATCCATACAGGTGAACATAATTTCTCTTTTACGACACTTCGGAAAATCACACATATTCCGATTGAAAATCAAGTATTGGCTGATATTCGAGCAGCTGCTACTGTTTTATTAAAAGACAAACTGGTATCCTTTTAAATTATAAGTAGTTATGTTCATTTACACAATCATTTTAATGAAAATAAGCGATTTTTAACCGTTTGGATTAGCTACAAGTTTCGTTCTTTACATTAAAACAAGTTTTGTGGAAATTGTTTAAATTATTTTGTTGAATGATTTTTTGATATTGTAATCGAGATGCGAACAAGTAAATCTTAAACTAAGTATGTTAATCATCATCAACCTTTGATAATCTCTACCAAAATATCTGGATTCAGATTAAATTACGTAAATAAAATGAAAAATTGTGTCGTTACTAATGCTGAACGACTTTATTTGATAAAACCTTTTATTAATGACTAACTAAACTATCGTTGAATAAAACAAAACATTTAACTGATTTCAAAAATGTATATCAAAACTAATTAAAATTGAAATATTTTAATTTTCTTACATTAATTATAGGTGTTTAATTGTCCAGCAAATTTAGCATCTCACAAACGTTGGCATAAACCCAGAGCGAATAATACTATGAAGAAGCAATTACATTCCAAAATTATAGTTCCACAGAATGAAAAAATTATAGATGATGAGGAGGCAATCAGTGATAATCACAGTTATGACTCAATTAAACATGAACAATATGTTTGTAAACATTGCAGCAAAATATTTAGAAGGTAAAATGTCACATTTAAATTATTTATTACCATCATTTTATATGTCATGATCGA
Source organism: Penthetria funebris (assembly GCA_027564355.1). Lineage (NCBI taxonomy): Eukaryota > Metazoa > Arthropoda > Insecta > Diptera > Pleciidae > Penthetria > Penthetria funebris. The sequence continues at coordinate 5,410 of JANSTX010054419.1, read as the reverse complement.
GCTGCCTGTGACACCGCGTGCGGACTTAAAGATGGATTTTTAAATTTCAGTATACTTCATATTTATTTACAATCAATTTTTTGCACTTTGTATATAAAATAGATAAATTACAGTATTGATATTATGATGTATTCGTACATCTATCAATAAAATCATTATATTTTCAGTTATTGATACCTATGTGTACTATATTATTAGTAACATTAGTTGAAAGATTACCAATATGAAAACTTATTCCATATATACATTTTAGGCAATCGTATTTGCGAAAACATGAATTATCTCATCAAATGCCAGTAATTAATACACCAATTGATCAACAACAGTGTAAGAAACGTAATGAATTAAATTCGTATAATCAGCATATGTTAATGAAACAATATCTACCAGCTAATAACTGTTACGAATCAACAATATTACACGAATATGATAATAAAAGGCAGTTTTCATCATTCCAGGAATTTTACTTTCATCAAAATGAAAGACTATCCGCATTCCAATATGTTCAAAATCATGGTTTTGAACAATATATGAAAAGGTAAATATTTTATTTTTTTAAATTTATGATTTTAATAAACTTCATTGCAAACAAAAAGTTATAAATATCAGGCACAGTTCTAATTAATTTATTGTATCCATAAGATCACTATGACATCATTTCTGAATGACGAATGAAAGTTACAAAAATGATCTCAATATTATGTTAATCACTGTCACATTTTTGTTGCCATTTCTTAGCAAATATCTTCTTAATAAAAAATGCTCTTTCTTTTAATATAATTTTTTTTATAAATACTACATTTTCACTTGTTATATCATCACTTATCCTGTAACCAACGTGGGTGTATTGGGCGACACTTTCATGTTTCTATTTCTAGTATACATGCAACATCAAATTAAAATTCAAACAATTATAATTGAAATTTACCTACTTGGAAAATACAGGATCAATTACAAATATACCCATATGTAATGTGATGTCGTGATCGAGTTACCCCGCATGTAAGTTAAGATGGATTGATGAATTATCTTGTTGAAAGTCGGCCAGTCCATATATCACCAATAAATTAGAAATACTTAATGTATAGGATTATTGATTACAATATTTACGTTTTCACTAAATTTTGTATAATGTTCGTTGGTAATAATTGAGATGCCTAATGTGTGTGAATTATATGGCCATAATTAAACATGTTATTTACTTTTTGAAAACATTGAAATTTTGTACATGAAGACCGATCAATTTAAATAAATTTATAAAATACTTATAGTCAATATTTTCAGAAATGTTGTTCAGCCAATAACAAATTCACATATGAATAAATGACAAGAAGTTTTGCGGCCTGTACCAAGAATGGCCGCCACAACATCTACAACGATCTTACCCAATTGGACAGGACCAATAAATTTAACATTAAATCAAGATCAAAATTTTGCAACACATTTTGAACAATCTAATAATAATCAATGTCATATTTTTTAATTAAAAAATTGTATAATAAATAATTATAAGATCTTTTGACAGAACAAAAATTATGTCTTTAAAATATTTTAGCCAAATATAGTGAAAATGAAAATTTGAATAAATGAAAATTGATAGACTAATATTTTTTGAGTTTTGACAACATGAGTATACAATATTATTATTTAGTATAAAATATTAATGATTTATGCATGAGATAAAGTTAAAAATATTCAATAACTGTATATTCTCACGAATCTGGAGAGTCTGCAGTTTTTGTTGCAGTGCCACCGTATTCATAAGCTTAAAACACTAATATTTTGTAGTTGATACTCAACTGAATCAGTTGAATCCGATTTCAGATAATATTTATCGAGTTTGTCATCCGTTTTTTTTTCGTGACTCTTTAACATCATAATTGTCAGTGTAATTTTTAGTGTATATCATTAAATATTATGTGATATGGGATCAGTTGATTAATATGCATTGAACCTGTTTCAGTATATTACACTTGTAAATATAAAATTATAAAAATGGTATAGTTGTTATATTTCGTAGGTAAACTTATGTTGCGGTTCGAGGAACATAATAATAGTACAGCCAACGTCATTGCGATCTATTAATTAAAGGAATATTTTTAAGAACCTTCATATTATCATCAGTCATATATAGAATTCTTTAAGATATTGACGTTACCAAGGCACCTGGTTCATATATATATATATATATATATATATACATGAACGCGGCAACTTCTTTAACACGGTCAGCTTCCAGCTGTATATTGAAGACGGCAAACATTGAATGTATTTCAATAATCTGACCCATGCAGGTATTTTGCGGGCAAAATATTGAACTTTAAGATTATTACGTATTTTTTAACTTAATTATGATCGATAATACGGTTTTCGGTTCACTATATCAACTGGACATATTATGAATTATCTTATTGAAATCTGAACTAGAAGACTATGAAAGCGTTTTTTTTAGTGACCGTAATATAATTATTTAATGTGTGTTAATTTTTTCTGTTAATTCGGACAACTCTAATAACTTTGAATAATATGGAAAATTATATTATCATGCATTTTGATTTACAGTGATCGGATTATATAAAACCTGTAAAATACTGAAGAAGTCACATGATAATTAGAAAACTTTATTCATATTACCAGTGTAAGATGTTGAAATCTGGTTTCGAATTAATAGTTCTCATCAGTGCAATAATTAAACAGCAAAAGAAAAAAAAACTGCTGGGTTAACTGCAGATCGGAGTTATGATGATGTTTATTTAGAAATTTTGAAAGACTCTGTCATATGACAAAGCTAATGAATGGGTTAATCGATGTACTAACGTGTATTTGTGAGTTGAATTTGAGTTGAGCACAAATTATTGTGAGACAAAGCGATAATCAATTCATTACACATATTTTAGAATGAAGATCTCGCGAAGGAAAGTAAATGGTATGGATAAACCTGACATCAGATGTACTGATAATATCAGACAACTGAAATTTACATATTAACGCAGTCATGTGTAATTGGTGTATGTGATCAAAGTTCAGAAATCATTAACAGTACAAGTATCTTAGTTAATGTTATATAATTAACTTTAATTTATATGGAACCAAAACCATTAAAGTCCAATACATATATTAAAGGTTATAGTACTATTTGCAACATTTACCCGTATATTCTCATATAATTAAACGAAAAACACTATGTGAAAGAATGAATAATATCCAAATCAATATTATACTGATATCTTACAACATTATGAACATACTAATTTAAACTATTCCTACCTCATTAAAAACTAATTTTATTCCTTTATTATTCTTTAGATATATTATATAAATGTATGGAAATTGAAATAATATCCGAGAAATTGTAAACTGATAACTGTAATTTAGAATATATAAATATGAGATTATTTGCTATTCTTTACCCAACTGTCAATCATGGGAAAAAAAACTTTTGCAGCACATTTATTAGCAATAATAATATGTCATCAAGTTGAACTTCACAAATGGAACAAAAAGGTCAAAATTTAAAGGAAATGTATATATTAAAAATGTCATAAACAACAAACGATTACTTAACAGGATTGAAAAACAATAAAATGTATTTTAAAGATATATACTTAAATATTCTCTTTGTTGACTTATCCTGGTCATAATATATTGACAACAGGAACTATACAATTTTTGATATTAGTTTATCCTTCTATTAAATATCCTTTTGTGTATTAATAAAATTTATAGTGTATTTTATAACATTTACTAAAATGATATGACTATATCTACCTATATATAATATACGTAGCTGAGGTATGGAAAATTTCAAGGAGAATTTATAAACGATATTCCTTAAAGAATATGCTATTAAATTAAAATTAAATAAAATTAGTATATTGGTTTTTCTTTTGTATGCAATTAATGTACCAATTGACAGCAGTTTTACACATATATAACGTATCTAATTATTTGACTTTTATTAATAAACATATAAAGTTATTAATTTAATTTCAATTTTATAATATCCTTTTATATTCAAAGAGAAACATTCTATATCTTATTTTAATACACAAGTGATGGGAAATTAACAGGTTGTCAATTGAATGTCAATAAATTTTTTATGCCAATAAATGGCTAATATGGTATACGCGTCCCTATTCTAAAATATTCTTAAATTTTTATGCAACCTCAAAGTAAAAAAAATATACAATTTTTAATGCAGGACATCCGGCATAAGAATGTGTTGTATTAAACAATTTTTAAACAAATGAAATATCAAAAACATACTTAAACTTGGTTTTTTAAACCATTGTTTTAAAACCAATTAATGACAAAATTTACTTAAGTAAATTTATCACATAACGATTTAACCCCTTGGTCCTTAAACAAAGAAATAAGAAGAAGAAATTTGTTTTTTAAATACATAGCAATGAATTGACTTTACGGATACTTTTTCTTTTGAAATTCATTAAATACAACTGAAAGTATTGCAATTACAACCACAGATAAACCATAAATACTCACATTATGCATCTACTGAAATATTCTAACGTAGGACCAAAAATACTAGTAATTGTATAATTGATCTTATCTGCTCAATTATATATGATAGTTAATTAGGTTCATATTTCATGTTACATTAATATTAGCGGCGACCATTATTATTTTAAACTTTTTAAGCTCACACAAAAAATTTAAATGGGACCAATCCATCTTTTTTAAAGTTTCAGAGAAATAGAAAGGAGAAGTAGTTTCACTGTAATCTTTTTAAGCTTTACCAAAAAATTGAAATGGGCTGCCATAATTATTTTAAACTTCATCTTTTTTAAGCATTTCGAAACATAGAAAGGAGATGTACTTTCAATTTAAGCTTATTTTTAATATTAACTTTTTCAGTTTTAACAAAAGAACTTGGGCATTGACGTTAAAAGGCATCCAGGCCGTGATTGGAGGGTCTCTAAGAGAATATATGCTAACATATTCCACTTCAAATCTATAGTCAATGAAAATCGATAATAAACGAACATAAAATTGGTGAAGAAACTCTTGGGCGATATATAGAAATATGTTCGGCTTCGAGTTACCCACAGGATTAGTCAGGATAATGGTTTTTGCAATAGTAATTCTCAGGGTGATGATATTTTGCAATTAGCAATGGCATATTATTTGGCCATATAGTAAATACTTAGCGAAAAAGGAGGAACATCTAATAACGTACAAAAGTAGTAGTAACTCATCACAAATTGATTTTATACTATGTGATAGACGAAATTTGAAATATTTTAAAGACTGCAAGGTGAAACCTGGTGACCCTCACAACACAGATTGCTAGTAGGAAAAATTGTTATTAAAGAAACGACATTGAAAAAACAAAGTGGTTTAAGTTACATGTGGAAAATGACCGTCTTATAACAACGCTTTCTACATACTT
>JANSTX010054418.1:0-11018 GCA_027564355.1 Penthetria funebris | reverse complement strand
AGGCAGCTTGCTAGGTCAACCTTCGACTTTGCGACATTTGAAGCCATTTCCTACTTCTAGCTGACGCGAGCTAATGACTTATTTGTATTGCCGCCCATGTTCGGCAATCTGACAATTTGGCTGTGGTTCTTGAATGGCGCCACTTACTCGCCATGTCATCATGTTATCATTGGACTCTGGATTTAAATCGTTACTGCTGCCATACAGTAACCCCAGAGACCCTCCAACATGACCGTTGATTGTCCGCGCCCTTTCGGGTAACCCCTATATACCACATATGGAAGCCATTCCACTATCCGCAACCTGTGGACGCGTCCACTTGCAATCAACTTTGCAAATGATCTGCTGTCAGTGCAGACCATTTTCTGGAGGCAGACCATTTTCTGGAGCAGACCATTTTCTGGAAGTTAATGTGGGGAATTATTTAATATTGTTTTGATGTTTGGAAATAAAAATAAGTCATTAGATGCCAAATTTGGGCCCATCAATTCGTCGTTTTGGCAGGTCAAAAATTATTTTGTTCTCGTATTGGCCTTGATGGGCAATGATTCGTCTTTTTTCGTTCTTTTTCCGAAATTTTTCGACGCCTACTGGTAAATAAATAATTGTGTAAAATAAGCATTGACTTTCTTACATGCAACCATTTGCTGTGGTGTGCTTCTTCCGCGTAGTTGTTGTAATATTCTTGGATTACTTCTGATCTGATTTGTCAAAAACTGTGGGTGCTATTATATGAGTTACCTTTTGAAATTTTTGGTTCTTATATATTAGACTACTTATTCTTTTCTGTGTAATTGGTTATTCGCCCAAATGCTTGAGGCTTTCATGTAAAATATTTGCAGTTTCTAATCATCAAATTTTACTACTGAAACGATATCTTTATACATATTATATGCATGTATATATATGATAAATATATATATAAAATATTAAATGATCATTTTTAAGTATATATTAATTCTTGATTGTATTTTAGTTTCTAAAAAGGACCACTCCAATAGCGACTGTATATTAATTGCTATTTTATCGCATGGCGAATTAGGATTCCTACATGCCAGAGATTGTCAATATAAACTAGAAATAATTTGGAATAGTTTCAATGCAGAAAACTGTCCAACATTAGCTGGGAAACCGAAATTATTTTTTGTTCAAGCTTGTCAGGGCGACAGGCTTGATGGTGGTATTTTGCTCAATAAAACCGAAACTGATAGTGGAGAGTCAATTATGACAACTTATAAAATTCCTGTGTACGCTGATTTTCTGATAGCTTATTCAACAATACCAGGTATGTTTTTATCAATACCAGGCATGTTTTTATTGGAATTGTAAAAATTTAATGTTTTTAAAGGAAACTATCAGCAGTTATTTTCTTATTGATTTTATGTCATAAATAAGAGATATTAAATTTGTAATGTATATAATAAATATAAATTGTAGAAATATTATTGTGTATGATGACATTATTTAACATAGTCTTGCAGGCTATTCACGAATGTCGAGATGGATTTTACTAAAAAGTCTTTATTTGTTAAATAATTATGTGGAAAAGGCTATAAAGTATGTAAGCTATTGTAAAAAAATTCTTAGTGTTTAAGTATATGTTGAGATTTTTTTTATCAGTATTGCACTTGTATTTAGCGAGTAAATACCAAATTTACTAAACTATACCAATCTCCTTATAATATTATTATAATAGGTTGAAGTAAAAACAAAAGCAAAATAAACATTCAAATTAAATACAATAATTTTATAGTATATAATATATATTGTGCAATAAGTATTTTGTAATTATTTTTGTTTTAAAAAAACTGTAGTGCATATATTCATGTTAGTATATAACGTGGAATAGCTACAATATATAAACAAAATGTGTTAAGTGATAATATCAATGATACACAATCTTGATGTAATATCAATGAAACACACTCTTGATGTTTCTTTTTATCATTATTAGATTCACGCAGTAAGTTTGCGGTCTACGCATTACGTGCCCGAACCATCTTAATCTACTTTGAGTGATTATATTGGTGATGAGAGAGACTTTTAAACTGCCTCGAATATAGTTGTTTTTAATTCTGTCCTTCAATGTTACACCGAATGACCATCAAAACATTCTCATCAGCATTTTTCGATCACATAAAACTCCATACACTGATCTCCACTCGATCCAACCGCACTTTATTCGATGTTGAATATGATAACTGTGATAACTGATCCCAAATATTTAAACTTTTCGGTAACGTGAAGTGGGTGACTGTTCAATATGATCGTGTCTTATTGAGGAGTGATCAATTTTCATCAAGTAGTAAATACATTTACTCTGTTTTAGTGACTGATACCTAGTCCATTGGTCCCCAATACCGAAATCCACAGATTTATATTGGTTTCCAGTTCAATTTGATTCTCACTTATTGAAACTATAAACAACTATAGATCAGGAAGTATTGTATCCAAAACTCTTTCCCGTATTTTTAAGGTGTGTTTCCACTCTCAATTTTTATGGATTTGCCTGCAGCATTTCTTTGTGTAGCAATTTTGTATATCTCGTTTCGATCGCCATACACCAAACGTTCATTTAATCGCTTTGTGGCTCTAAACTTGGCAATAGATACCGCCCATCTTGCTATTTTACATATTTCTAAATCGTCACTGGAGCGAGTTCGTTGCCAAGTTTCGCATGATGTTTTCTTTCTCATGATATTTTTCTGAACCTCTGTATCCATTTACCGAGCTTCCTTTCCAATATGCAGAGAACCGTTTGACATACCAAGATATTGTTTTCAATTCTCTTTGCAATGCATTTCGAAGTCATTACACAAAACCTCCGACTCGCAATCATCTTGAATATTGCGACTTAAATACGTTAAAAGCGTTGTTTTAATTTTTGTTTAAATTTCTTCCGTTATAAATTTAACATTAATTGTTCCCCTATGAAGTCTCATGATGAAACTTCACATCGGAATTTCTTACACAACCATTCAAGTTTTCTCCAAATAAATTGATTGTCATGAGATGTATGGCATATTGCACCATCTTGTTGAAACCCTCGTTCAATTGAAAATCATGTAATGCATGCACGAAAAAATCAGTTATCATGTTTCTGTAGCGATCTCCATTTCGTTTACGGTTCATTTACAAATTACAACTCCAGACCACAAACCACACCAAATATACACCAAACTGGTAATTTTTGTGAATGATTTTTTCATGAAATAATATATCTGTTTCAGTTTGCTCTAGAGTCCAATCTGCAAAATTTCTACGCGCTATTTGCCTAACAATAGTGACCAAAAATGTCAATTTTGGAAGAAATTAGAAAAAAAAACATGATGTTTAAAAAATATATAGTAGATACTAATTTGATGACATATATTATTAATTAAATCAAAGTCACTAAATACAACTTTTATATTTAACATTTTAAAATTATTCTTATAGGTTTTTACTCCTGGAGAAACACAACCAAAGGATCCTGGTTTATGCAATGTTTATGTCAAGAGTTGAATCAAAACGGCAAACATTATGATATTCTTACTTTGTTAACGTTTGTTTGCCAACGTGTAGCTGTTGATTTTGAATCTAATTCGCCAGATATTCCAGTAATGCATCAACAGAAGCAAATACCATGTATTACAACTATGTTAACACGAATTTTGAAATTCACAGATAAATGAATAACCTAATATATATATATATATATTTTTTTCATTAGAGTATCCTTGAGCACGTGGTATATTTATTCGAATACGGTACTCAGAATATGCACTTATTAGAACGGTATTTCAGAGAGTATTATTAAGAAAGAACACAAAATTTCGATATCGAAAATTTCGATATATGAGTTAGTATCATTCACAGAAGAATTCCTGGCCAACTGCCAGGAATACCTCCATGTGGTGGCCACCGGAAACGTACTTTACATCGAATCAGACACGTTTAAAGTTGATGGAAGACCAGCTACAAGATGATTCAGAGATTCTATTCTAAGTCGTGATGAAATAATATCCGCATTAAAACACCTAAATGGCAGTAAGGCGGCCGAACCCTATAACATGTCGTGAAGTATGGTTGTCTGATGATATTCCAACCTTATGAACATTGGGATTGATAATTAAGTTGCCGAAAAACGGTAACTTGAGTATTTGCGAAAAATGGTGAGGTATCACCTTGCTGAACACGATAAATAAAGTTATAGCGATTATCGTGCACGACAGGATCACTTCATTGTAACCGAGTATTCGAAAGGAACAGGTAGGTTTCAGTTTGATAGTATTGATTGGTATTATGTGAACTGATCAATATATCTACAATGAGATATACCTTAGACGTGGTGTAGATGCAAAGGTTTTTCTCGATGATAGCAGTGTAGTGGAATGCATCTGGTACGGGCTGACCAATTCCTTTCCAAAAATTCGGACCAAATTATCCTTTCAAGGTATTGGTTACACATAATATATGAGAGAACTGCAAATTGATTGAAAAATTGAAAAAAACGTTAACTGAAAATATATCCTTTAACAAAGAAGCACAGTACCATAACTAAATAAGTCTCATAAGTAATTATGTACTAACATACTGCTACCAACTACTGAATTTATTTCTTAACCACATTATACAAATGTTCATGATACAAAAAAAATACTTCTGTTGCAATGTATGTATTATTATTATAAATGCACAATTATTATATACATAAATTATTGTATCCTTGAATTTCTGACTGACATTATGTAAATATATGTATACAGAATTAATGTATTTTCTTACGATATATTATCAAAAGCTTTCAATGCGTATCTGATTTGGGCTTCGCAATTAATTCTTCATTGCTTTTGTCAATATTTTGCTTTTGAAATAAATTGGTTTCATTAGCAGTTGCATTTTCTCCAACAGCTGATTGTGACTTGGATATGGTACTATATATTGCCATTGCTTGCCCAACTAAAGAAGAAACATCTCCAACATTAGATGGTAATATCAAAGTATTGTTTGTACGAGCTAATTTTTGAAATGCTTCCAGGTACTGTTCAGCGATAAAAAGTGAAGCCGCATTTTTTCCGTCCTGTGAATAAAGTTTTCAAATTATTCTACAAGTTTAAAAAATAATTAAATTGCAGATGCAAAGAGTTTTAATAGTAGTCAATTCGTAACTGTTACATAAGCCCACATTGATGCAGTTAAGGTTTTTTAAATCGACTCTTATTTAATTTATTTAATATTTTAGTTGAAAGCTTTAGATTTGAATTTTTATTGCTTATTAAACAAAATTAATCATTTTCTTAAGTTATCAGAATAGTTTTGTTGTATAATGGATCAAGTTATTTTGTGAAAAAGTATAAGTAAATTATTTCTTACAAAATAACTAGACATAATAATTAACATGAATGGTCTTTAATCAGCAATTTCATAATGTATTAAAACAACAGTCGCGTCGCGACATGTACATAAATGGTAATGATCATCTTAGAAGTAGAATAAATATAAAGAAATAATATAAAACGAACGAATTTATTAAATGGAACAAAAAAATTCAATAAAATATATCAATAATACATGCAAGACCTTAGAAATATATTCTAGAAAAAGATTATGAGAATGCAAGTGAGGATTGTAAAATATCTTCCTATTGGTCATGATCGCATGCCAGATAGTGAAGTACATTGTAATTATTTTTCTAGTGACAACGAACGCATCGAGATAAAAATAGATTAAGTATATGAGGTTTTAGCTTTGTGATTGTGGATTATTGAAAGGTTAATGTGAACACCCCGACCTTAGAAATAATATTGAAATATCTTACCTTCAGAGTTAAAGACTTGGATATTATTTCTAATCCTCTTGCTCTAGCATCTGCTATAGATAATAATGCAGTAGCTTCTCCGTTTGCATGATTAATTTGTTCCATTTTTTGTGCCTCTGTAAAGGTAAAGTATAGTTATTAACAAGAAATAAAAGTTAAATAAAGTTTTGATGTATTGGTGTAATTGAATAGGCCCTGGGAACGAAGTCCCAAAGGTCTATTGTATTTGATTCCGTTCATGTAACGCCAAGAAATAAACATCTCAGAAAAAAAAAAATTACACAGAAGTGCTTAGAATTGTAAAAAAAGTTGATTTAAGCATGTCCGTCCGTCCGTCCATCAGTAGGTGTCGCTTTCGTGCGTGAGTACGTACCACTATATGGAGTGCCGATACAAATAATTAACGATAAAGGCTCGCAATTCGAGTCAACACTCTTCGCGCTAGAACGTCTACACGGTTACCCGAAGGCCAACGGGTTTTTTCAAACAATTGCATTGAACATTCCACAATCATGTGCACGAAACACATCTCACAACTATGTATGAATACATTCATTGTATAAGTTACACGTAATATGAAATACCGAAAGACGTTAGTCTGATCTAGATCACAGAAATTAAAGTGTATTATTCCACTAATCCACAACTGAAGGTCGTATTATGCACACCGAAATGAAAACAATACTGAAAATAAATGTTAATCAATTTGAAATATATCATTTGTTCAGTTATGAAAATTTAAACAAAAATATTATTCGTAAAAAAAAAAAATTATGTATATTCAAAAATGAGTTTCTCATGTTGAAAGAAGACCTTATATTTATGATAAAAGAGTACACAGATGTATTAAAAGAGTACACAGATGTATTAAAACAACAGTCGCGTCGCGACATGTACATAGATGGTAATGATCATCTTAGAAGTAGAATAAATATAAAGAAATAATATAAAACGAACGAATTTATTAAATGGAACAAAAAAATTCAATAAATGTACTAAAACTACGAGATCTAATCAGCATAACTGATCCACAAGCCACAAAGCGATCTATGCAGCAAGACTGTTTTAGATGCAGTAAATCTCTAGCAACTCACACATTTACAACATGTCCAACAAAGGCATACAAATGCGTTTCATATGGAAAAACTGAACACGCCAGTAAAATGTGTAAAGACCAATCATCTAAAGAAGATGGTTAGACAAAAAACGTGATCGCTCGTATTAACTACATTAACATGCATAAACACTGATTAGAACAGGTGAAGCATATATGTTCAGTCACAGATTGCTCAGTGCAAATTAAGGGGATGCAAATGGAAGTACACGCGGGTAGTTCCACATCATTGATAAGTCATAAAGACTATTTGGAAACGTTTTGATACATTAGGTTATTTACAAAAAATTATTTCAGTTTCAAGTCAACAGTTAAAAGTTTGCAGAGATAAGGAGACTTCGAGTCGAGATAAATGGGACGTCAAACAAACACGGCTGGGTCACAACTAATATTAGGATCACAAAAAACGCAATTCTACACAGGAAAATACTACAAAAATAGGAAAATGTCTTCTACTTCTTCTTCTTCTTCTTTCGTTAAGTCATAGACCTGTATTTTTCTAACAATTTAGTTTTGAGATGCGGATGTTCTTTCAACATGTTCTCTCCAATAACGCCTTCTGCTTCTTGTCCATCTTACTACGTCTTGAATTTGACATTCATTTCGAATATCATCACTTCTGATTCTATATCTGAGTGAATTACCGGTGATAGTACGTCAGACGTAACCCGAACAAGGTAAAGGCAATTATAGATGCTCCGAGTCCACAAGACGTAAAATAGTTACAGATACAGTCATATTTGGAACTGATAAATTTTTGACAAAACAATGCTTAAACATTGCCCAGAATGTTTTAGAATAATTTGATCCAAACAAACCAATTAACATTTCTACAGATGCTAGTGCATAGGGTGTAGGTGCGTGCATAGGGTGTAGGTGCTGTTATGTCACATACTATTAACGGTGATGAGAAGCCGGTAATGTTTGCATCAAGCACAGTATTGCCAGTTCAGAAAAAGTACTCTTCGTAACATCGTGAGGGACTTGCCTATTATTTTTATCATTCGTTAAAACTAAATAAAATGGCCTTATACAAGTTATCCATTCGAGATGGTATATCTTGATATTTTTCACTTCAAAAGAAGAAGTTTTTAATATTACACACACAATATAAGCATGTCAACCTAATGACAAAAACAACAGTTATAAATGAATTAGTAAACATTTTTACAATTTCTTCGTTACCTACAGAAATGGTTTCGGATAATGGTTCACCATTTAGGTGACATGAATTCAAAAATTTCGGTAGAGAACACACAATTTCCATTAAATGCACAAACTCGCCTACGTATCATCCACAAACCTGTGTTAAAGAAACTATTGTATGATAATTGTTAGTTAACATTATCCAAACAGATAAACAAGTTTCGCTTTCAATATAGAAACACATTTTTAACTGTTACAAATCTAAGTCCGAATGATATGATTTTCACATTCAAGACCAATACGGGCATTGATGCAATTAATCCTTTTAAGAGAGTCATATTTGAGCCAGGCACTTTTAAGGAAGTACCACAAAAAAGTAATAAAGGCTCTATGGTTGTTGATGGGAGTAAATCCAAACCACAATTTCACACAAATGTCACGAAGGAGCAAAAGAATTTAAAACTCCAACAAAGATAGATGATAAGATAGTTTATAAGGAATAAGTCGATGTATTTCCAAAATAGCAATTTATTTTAGTTCAAAAAATTTTTTTTACACTAATTAGTTAAAGTTTCATAAATAGTTAAGCTGTTTTCAGTATCAAATAGATTTTTTTACTAATAAAAGTTTCTTTTGAATGACATGTGTCTTCATGGAAGTTATTTGTAACGTCACATACTAAAATAGGAAAGTGTTGTATATTAAATGATCTACATGATCATTTAATATACACATCCCATAACTATATATGAATACATTACATAATATGAAACAGAGACAGATGTTAGTCTGATTTAAATCCCAGAGATTAAAGTGTATTATTCAATTCATCCACAACTTATAGACCTATTCTGTTGACATGACATTTTATCATTTTATGTTATGTAAAATGTGTATAAAATTGTTTACTATAAACTTTTACATAAAACTTTTGCTTTTGCTATTCTGTTGCCAATATTTCTTTTCACTTTTATATGAGACACATATAATATAGACTACATATATGCATTTTGAAATACTGGTATCAACAAAAATCACTTTACATACAAACCTGAAGCCAGTATTTTTGATTGTCGCTTGCCTTCAGCAATATTGATATCGGCTTCTCTTACTCCCTCAGATTCTAATATAGCTGCACGCTTTTTACGTTCTGCTTCTACTTGCATTTGCATAGCTTCATGAACTCTTGAGGGTAACTAGAAAAATATGTAAGTTAAGTACCTATTGAAATATACTTATTACTATATTATTCTGTATATTTGCAGTAAAATGTAAATATTATGTATTTTGTTTGCATTTTACTGCAAATATACAGAATAATATAGTAATAATAATACAATATAAAAAAATATAAATTATTCTTTTGATTGTCTTGTTCACATCGAACGGCTCCAAAGAACACCAGCTATGCTTTGCATATGACAGCAACATTTCGAAGATGGATGTCAGTGGATAACACACACGACCGTAGACATACATAACCTGAATTTTTTATACTGAATTCTCGCTTAAATTAGTGAATGTTCAAGTGAATCAGTAAGGAGTAAAAATTATACATTGTAGGTACGCTAGGAAGTAATATGATCCTTCAAGACGATACATGAACTATCTCAAATACAATAGTGTCTTGAAACTTTGTTACACGCGCCTAAAAATAGAGATATATAATACCAAAGCATAATATAATTATATATAATATGATTATATTGTTCTTTTATATTATAAACTCAATTTTAATCTAAAAGGAGTAAAATGGGAGGTACTTCAATTTTTCTCAAGCATTCTCAAGTTATTGTGCGCACAGACGGACGGACATGCTTAAATCAACTTTTCATTCAATTATAAGCACTTCTGTATAATTTTTTTTTTCTGAGATGTTTATTTCTTGGCGTTACATGAACGGAATCAAATACAATAGACCCTTGGAACTTTGTTCCCAGAGCCTAAAAACCAACAGTGATATTAAAGAGTGTATTAAGTGCAAAATGTAAGTAAAGTAGTTAATATTTCTAGTAAAAAAATTCTAACCGCCAGACCATGCGATATATTTAACATAATTAAAGAATGGTTTGATTATGTTACCGACAGCAAGAGGGTAAAAGAAAATCATGAATATATTTTGAAACTGTAAAATTTTATATAAATATATATATTTTTTGAAAGCAATTGTCTTTTTTCTAACACCAAAATTGCAATATTATTATTTCACTCATCTTTTATTATTACATACTTTTTTATTCATATTTACTTGATCTGTTTAATATTAGAATTAATCAATTAATTTTAATTTTGATTCAGATTTGCACCATTTATCATTCAAAGTAATATTAGCAAATTAAAATCTATTTTCTGCTTCAATTCTGATTCATTTTGAAACGCAAAATTGAATTCAACTTTGATGATACAAAAATGAAACACAAAGTTGAATCAATTCAGAAGTCGTTCATATATGTCGGATTATATCACGAGGGTTATTTTGGAATAAATAGAATAAAATTGAAAACAAAGTCAATCATGTATTGGAAAAATATGGATTTTCATACTGATATAGAAGATTTGAAAGAAAAATTCTGAATATGTGAAAAATATCAAAATTCAAATAGAAGAGAAACAATAATTTTTCGTGATGTGCCCAGAACATCATTTTCAGAAAATTTGAACTGATTTGAACTGAGTATGGTGATAAAAATTACTTGATAATTAAAAATTCTGTTTGCAAATTTTTGAATACCATTTTAAATAATAGTATCAGATAAAATGCCTTCAAATCGTATAAATACAAATAATTTAGCAATGAATATGGATTGAAGATAGCAACAAGATGTCCAAGATATCCGCAATCTAATGGAATGATTGAGAGTGCGGTGGAAATGACTAAAAATATTAGGTCGGAAACTAAGTAATTGCGGATGTCACTCATAGATGCTTTAGTTGAATTTTTTAGGTTTGCTGACGTTA
>JANSTX010054417.1:0-11019 GCA_027564355.1 Penthetria funebris | reverse complement strand
TTATTTAAAAATAAATTTTATAAATAAAATACTCTTGAATATCATGGAAGGTATCAAATAAATGTATTTAATTTGAAAAATGTATACCAAATTATTCAGTGATATTATTAAATGTGTTCGAAATTGTTGGTATTCGATATGCCCGTAAAAAAAACTTTGGGGTTAATATCAACGTGTAACTGGATAAACTGGCGGCTAGGAAATTTCTTCCAAATTTTAATTCACATTTCCATTCATCAGAATTTTTTGATTTCTTATCATACTCTTCTTCTTCGGTTCATCGAATTTTCCCTCAAGGTATTACGTGAACGGAATTCAAATGCAATTGACCTATTCTTGGCAATAAGGTTCAGAAGATTTAATTGCATTTTAATTGTTATATTATTTCGAGAAATTCATACATACAAATTTAATTATTGACAATACACAAAATTGTTTCTAAAGTGCAACAAGTTCATGCGCACTGTACACACTTTCTAACAGCCACTGTAAATATACACATTAAAAATGGCGTAATTTTGCATAAATAAATTGCAATAAAAAATGCATTAGTCAATACATTGCATAATCATTGAGTTGAAGAAATTTTAACGAGAACAAAATTCAATTTATTGGCGACAATTAGTCAATTAGTCAATGACATTGCATAGCTTTTTCAATATAATTTATTGTATTGCACTACTTTAAATAATATGAAGAAAATATGCAATTAAATGATTATGGTAATTGGAATTTTAATAAATTCATAAGAGTCATCACACATTAGAAATAAATTAAGTTAAGGTCATAAAATTTAATAGAGTCTAGAAGGTTGTTTTTTTTTTTCTATTTTCAATTTTTTTTTTTTTTAGAAAGTATTTTTAATTTGAAATTATCTCTTTAAAAAATGCATGTAATTGCTTATTTATTAATAATTTTATTAATAGAAAAATTCATAATCGTTTTGTATAATATAAAATATTCCAATGTCATTTGCACATTCATTAAAAAGGTGATTTAACAAAACAAAATTCCCTTTTCATGAATTAAACAGAAATTACGCCATTATTTTCACACTCACAATGATCATGCATTTTTTTCTGTGACCGACAAAATTGCTCATTTGGTGGCTAGGATGAATTGTCTCATATCCGGAAAAAAAAAAAAAAAAAAAATTGAAATACATTCGATGAATAATGGAAAAGTTGAGGACAGTGCAAGTTGTATATACTGACATGGGCAGGTTTTGAATGACTTGCTGCATATCCGAAAAAAAACAAAACAAAAAAAATTGCATAAATTGAATGAGATTAGTATTGTGGCTGAGGTGCAGTTCAATTTGACTTTTTATGCATTAAATTTGTGATAAAATTGAAATATACTAAATGATATTTGTACAATTACGTCAAAATTTATCGAGAATTCATTGGCAGCTGCCAAAGTATAATTCAATTTTTTTAATGTACAATTCCATCAAAATTGATCATGCACAATAAATGGTTTTGTATTATTCTGAGCGAATGTCCTAAATGTGTGAACTGTATTGTATTATATGAATAAAAATATGTCTGCAGTCAGGTTAAGTAAAAAATACACAATTTCTTTCCTCAAAATTGAGAAAGCAATAATTGGTTTTTTTATTTTTCTGAATTTCCATCCACTTATATACTGCCTCGCTCTTATATTATGTATAAGCACAGTAAATGTGCCATCCAGTGGCAAGGTATTTGCATGATTGTCCCAATATTCATATTATTAATTAGTTTCCTTGAATTTGACCAAACAATAACTGGCCGAGCATTATTAAGGTATTTCGACCATTTTCGTCTTCAATGTACAGCCCTCAAACACAACAATTGTAATCGTAATTTCCCGTGAGAATTTCATTGGGATTATAATGGGGGATCATCATAAATCACACTCAGCTGATTGCACAAAATTTGTTGCGCATAAGGTTGGAATCATGGAAATTTTTCGATATTGATGCATAACTGGGCTTACTGTTTTTCGTTTTTTTTTTTGTTTTTTGTCGTTGCAGTAGCAATTAACTGTTAAACAAATGTCATTTGATGTCTCCCGGCCCACAATTCACAAGGCAAACAATTTTCTGACTCGAATGGCTTTTGGCGCAACTATTGATGATCAACACTTTTAATGATTTTCCAAGTTAATTTTGCATCTAACACGGTTCTTCATTGAATATTGCATCTAATTCGTCGTATTCAAACATTTTCGGTGCACCACGTGTCATTGCATGTCATCGATTAAACTGAAATTAAATCGATTACGAATTATTGCATTCTTTTGAAAATTTCAAATCGATTAACAAAAGACTGGTTACTGCGAAATCATTAATCATGATCGTGATCGTTAATCGAAAATCTATTAATACAACTTTGTTAATTATCAACATTTTTTTTTTTGTTTTTCTAATTCTTTTGATTCTCAAATTTATGACTTTTAAATTCACTGAATTGACTGACAAAGTGAATTACATAGAAGAAAGTTGTAAATAAAAATGTAATTGAAGTTGACATTGAATTTGTAATTCATGTTTTATGTCCATAAAAAATATGAATTTGAAAATTCTGAATGGGGGTCAATAAACGAATTATCTGCAAAAATAAAAGGATGCTCATATATTGCGCTATTGCAATTTAAAAAAAGTGTTTTTTTTTTTTTTTTTGTTTTCAGACAAACATTTAAAATGTATTTAAAAATCAATTTAAAAATCAATTTAAACGCATAATAAGTAAAATTAAAATATTATTTCAATTAAAAATTTAATAATTAAATTAAAAACAGACAAAAATATTTAAAAAATAAAAACAAAAAAAAAAAAAATTAAATTAAAATAAAAGTGAATAAAAATGAAAAGTGAAAGTGCAAAGATGCTGCGTCACATGTAAGTTGTTATTTTTTATTTTTGATTAAAACTATGCTAAAAAATTATTTTATATTTAAATTTTTTAGCTTATTAAGACATAGTAAGTGTAATGATCATGCATTTCAAGTTTCATTTCTATTCGATCGATCACTGAGATACATTTCAATTGGACCCTACCTTCAATGCTCGTACACATTTACAACAAATGGGTACCGCCAGTTTTACAGCATAGCCACATTCAAAGAATGTACATTTTATTATTTATTTATTTATTTCTTGATCTTTGATATTTTAGGCATTCAACTATGCATTCCAAATGTTAAATTAGTACCAAGGTTCCGTGACTTTTTCTTTCTCATTTTCTTAATAAAATTACATTTTAATGTACCAGAAAGAAACTACAATTGCCACAACATTTTATATTTATGTTAATGAAGAGTTGAATTGATTTTTTTTTTTAATTTTAAAAATAATTTATTAAAATGTAAAAATTATTGTATATTTTTTAAATTAGGTTCGTGTATTGAACATAAAATTTATTAAAATAAAATATTATTATTATCAGTCTCTCAGTGTATACGCCGCTACATGTCTGAAATCAGCTTATTTATTACATTCCATTACTTACCTAGCATCTTCTGATTTTAATATTATATCAGATCACCCAATTTGGTGACAAAATCGCATTGCTAGTCACAAACAAATTAATTGGATGACACTTTCAAAAATTTAATTTATCAGGTAAAAATGTTACAGCAAATGTATTCGGACGTAATGTCATAAAGTTTAAGATGGAGCTACACATAAATAAATATAAAATTTCAAAATATTCTAAAATTTATATTCTCGATATGGCATTTGAGGTATTACTGACTTCACAAAATTAATTTGAGACCTTTTCAAAATCTCGCCAAAAACAGCAAACAATGTAAAATACATTTGCAATTAAAATAAAATTGATTTTCTGACGATTATGGTGTCCTGATATAAATCCACAAATGTATGAAATGTACCATATATTTTTTTCGGTTAGAGATATGAATGTGCTATGGTTTTAATATGTACTAAGGCCTACTACATCTTATACTCATATGCCAAATATTCAGCTTAACAAATTAAGCTAAAAAAATGAAGAAACTCAAGATATTACATAGATTTCAGCATCGCTTTTAATTGCCAACGATGCGCAACGACTTTCTACATATTTCATCCTCAGACACGAAAATTCTATCTCCAACCGTTTCCGAGATATTTGGAAGTAAAAAAAAAAAAAAAATAGATCTTCTTAAGATTCTGTTGTTCTGATACAAATCCACAAATCTATGAAATGCATTAACATTTTTCACAAGAAACAAAAATTGCAATGTCGCATAAACGGTTAGAGTTAGGGAGATGCTGTAAACGATAAAATACGTGCCAATGTCTACAACATTTTACACTCATGGTCCCGTGGTCACCATTAATAAACTCTTATCACTAAATGATTTAAACAATAAATAACAGCGATTAAAATTATTGTACATTACTAGTAAATTTCTATATTTTCTTTATATTCTTATTTTTTATTTTATGAATATTTTAATAGATGGCGCCAGTGCATATAGTAATTGTATAAGATATAATCGTTGTGTAACAATATAATGGCAATTGATTAAATAGTCAATCCATCATATTTTTTGTGAGTACCTACCTCATTCTATACACTACTTGTATCTATAACTATCACAATTTCAACATCATATCCGGAAATAAGATATAAATAAAACGCGCGTAACTTATTATTAAAACTAATTATGTTACTTAACATATAATTTAATCCGTTGATACTACCTTCTTATATATTGATTTTATATCTGTGAAATATTAATTAAAATTATTTTTTTTTTGTTTTCTAATTTATCAATTATCTAATCAATAGATTATTAAATAATATGCAAATCCTCATAATATTACAATAATTTCGTATCAATTGTTAAAATTAATTTTGGTTTTTTGTTCGTGTGTTGCAACAAAACTGAAGATGGAAATGGAATGATGGGAATGAAAAATAAAATAAAGTATTAAATTGCATTCCAGTAAATGCAATAAAATGCAATTTGTATATGGTGTGATTATTTGTGGTATTTCTCTTAATTTATCATCAATTGTAGACAGCCGCGTATAGACTGTACTTACTGTTGTTGCATCATCATTTTTATTGATTATCATCGATGGATTTTTAATTAATTTAATAAATTTTTTTTTTTCTATTTTTATTTTTAATGAACATTTACCAGCATATTGTTTTGGTATTAATTTTCATAAAATTTACCACAAAATATTGAATTTCACATAGTGTTTTTAAAGTCTTTTCAAAATGCAATTGAAATTTAATTCTTAAAAAAACATGACACATAACATAAATCAAATAACATATTTCAGATTTTAATGATGTTATTATTGGAATTTTGCAATAGATCATCTGACTGGTCTATGTTTTAAAACAAAAAATTTAACAGTCATATTAAATTATTCTCGCACAAATCATTGGGTAATTGGAAACAGGGTCGATATAATTTAATAAATATTACCGATGATCATCAAAATGAAATTGGTACATAATCTAGTTCTATAACTGATTTAATTTTAAATGTGGCCGTACAAACATCGATAATGCTGAACGCTCTGTTCGCCCAAATTCGGCACTTGTTCCAGAAAACATAAAAACAAATTCACAATATGGTTCGGTTCGATCGTAAATTGAAATTGCGTGAGATAGCTGATACCTTGAGGATATCAGAAGGCAGCAGTGTATTGACCATTTTGAAAGAACACTTTGATCATGAGAAAGTTCTGTTCGCGAAATGGGTACCACGTATGCTGACGGTTGATCAAAAAAAATAACGCGATGACGATTCAGATCGTTGTTTGAAGCTGTTTTAGTGCCAATAAAATGAATTTGGTATGTGGTATGTGATAATGGATGAAACATGGATCGATCACAGCACTTCAGAGTCAAATCGGCAGTTAGATGAGTGGACAACTAAGGATGAAAGCCGTTCAAAACGACCAAAAACACAAATGTTAGCTGGTAAGGTTTTGACCTCCGTATTTTGGGATGTGTACAGTATTTTATTCGTCGATTACTATACCATTTTTTTTTAAAAATTAAAGTTACCTTCTTTAGAGAGTGATTGGATACCCTTTAATGTTCAAAATACAAAATAACTTTTTATTTACTCATAATGACAGGGGAGAGATGAATTTGAATGTAAGAATTTTTCATTTGATTTAAATGTCTGCGAAGTATGTGACATTAACTTGTCTCGAAATGTGAATTTAACAGAATATGAGTGTGGCAACTGAGCTATTTATGTATTAAGTGAAAATACCCGAATATTGGGCATAATGCTGGCAAACTCAACAGAACAATTACCGTGATAATATATATATAGAAAAGTGTTAGCTTCCACACATTGCGCCTATGCTTTATCGAATCTATACATCGAAAAAGGCTTGCCTTTGAAATCTGTAGATAAAATCAAATGTGGTCGTCGGATCCCCAGCCCATATATGACAATTGTATTCCATTAGAGACCTCATATATTTATATATAATGGGCAATATGTTCGAAATTAAAATTTTATAATATCATTAAATTACCTCATTATCTTGTCCTACAGATTATTCATCTGCTGTATCCTAACATATACAAGAGCACAATTAAATCCTAATATATATGACTATTTATCACCGAATCATCATTCCAAAAAGGTAATATACACACACAAGGTGTAAACACATTTTTATCCTTTTATTAAATTTCACCACTTATAAATAAGAAACATCTATCATTTTATTTTTATTTATAAAATACAAAGGATATATCATCAGATAATTTAGTATCAATTAGTAGCAGCATTAGTAGTAGTATTTCATCCTCAAGCACTAGTAATAAGTTATTAGATAGTTTAGATGATAAATATAAGCCGAGAAAACAATTTGCATCATCAAAAGAGAAACCCGAATTAAATCCGATACTTAGTGTGTTAATAAATGAAGATGTGAAAAAGAGTATCGAGGCAAAACGTCAGACTGAATCAATAAAATCGAATACAATTGAAAATCGTGGTTCATTATCGGCGGTAACAGTTTCACTGGCAACACAATCACCGCCAATGGTTTTAACAACGGAAAAACATGACACTTTAGACATTAGCAATGAGGGATTAATTGATCAATCGATTAATTTCGATGAGGCTGGAAGTGAGAATAAACAGGTTAGTAATAGAGTATAGTGTGTCTCATCGAAAGTATATTATTTATTACTCTCTTTCAGACATCAAAAATACAAATAAAAAAAGATGCAAATGGTGTTGAATATGAATATGAATATGTTTATTATTATTATGATGATGATGAGGAACAAAAAGATGGTAAAGATGTTAAGAAGAGTCAGGTTCAAGATAAAGGTATGTGGTATTTTCTTTAATATTCATTTTAAAATCATGAACATTTGTATAGAATTTTAAATAAAAAAATAATTTGTCATTTATATTGTTAATTACAAATTACCATTTGACACTCTCAATTAAAAAAATTCATTAATTTTCCACCACCCTATATTCACTGGCAAGCTTAAAGTTTATTTTTTGTAAAAGTTATAAAAACGAAAAATAATAATGGCCGCCATGTATATTCTATTGTTGTCTCTTTCATTTACACTTCTCTGGTTTTTCGATATTTAAAAAAGCTTATGCTATTTTAACATTTTCCTTAGTTATACTTAATCTGTTTGAAGTTCTGCTTGTGTTGCTCAAAAGAATATGCAAGAATTAATTTTCACAGATGAAAAAAATAATTTTTATTTATTCTATTGGAAGACCCTATCCAGGGCTTCATAAATGTTAAATTATATAGGAGAAAAATGCAGAAATTTAATCAAATTAAGTAATAACAATTGCAATTTAATACAAACTTAATTTATTTAATATGGCAATAAAAGTTTCACATATCTCGTAGTCTACCTTCTTAATCGAATCTTTACTTAATAATGAATTGCTAGCTATAATACCGTCATTTATATAGTCGATAGTAATCAATATTTAGAACATTGTGATATTTTCTCATTAGTTCTTTTCCACAAATGTCTATACTGGTTCTCGATCGTTTGTAGTATTTATTCGTAGATTGTTATTTTTGTTCAATATTTGTCATAGATAGCGTGATGCCAGATAGTTGTATCAAACATTATTTGAAACTTAAAATTATTATTTATATATTTTCAGAGAATAATTCAATTAATGGAAAAAATCGATATACAACATTGGATCGCAGTAGTACACCGTCGACAATATTAAATGAGATTGTTTCACGTGGTGATAGTAATCGGGGACGACAAAGTATACCAGTTGTTGAGGTGAATGAAGAACGTTTACCATTAAATACCAGATTTCCACCAAGAATAACCAGTACCAATAATGATAATCATATAAATAGTGTAACACCAAGTACAAATGATGTACCAAAAAAAATTGCCATAAAACGTCCTAGTTTAGAAATCGATAGTCAAAGTTTTAATACAAATGAAAAGTCTGTAAAAAATACAAGAATCAATAACCATGACATTGAGTATTCAAAGAAGAAAAATTCAAAAGTAAATTTAAATTTAAATTACAATACAAATAGTAATGAAAATGATGAAACAACAATGACTGAAGAATTACCGGACA
The DNA here is from genome assembly GCA_027564355.1 of Penthetria funebris. Taxonomy (NCBI): domain Eukaryota; kingdom Metazoa; phylum Arthropoda; class Insecta; order Diptera; family Pleciidae; genus Penthetria; species Penthetria funebris. The sequence continues at coordinate 2,442 of JANSTX010054417.1, read as the reverse complement.
CAACACCACTCATGGATAAAGTTGCATTAGATTTGTATGCAATATTGGCAAATGAAAATTCAAATTTAGATTCAACTACAACATTAGATGCAGATGATAATGATGATGGAAATTTAACAACTGATATTAATAATACAGATAATATAATAAATTTAGATGATATAACGACAACTAATGATATATTATCGGAAAATCAACAGTCAATGGATGAAGCAACTACAATAATAACAACAACAACAACAACTACTACAACAACACCACCTCCACCACCACCACCAACGACAACTACAACAACTACAACAACAACAACAACAACAACAACCACAACTGAACCACCAGTTGTAAATATTGGTGGACGTCGTTCCCCATTTAATGTTGGACGTAATCGTTTTCGTTTTCGACCCGATACAGCTGTTAGCCATCAATCACAAAGTACTACGACATCGTCAACAACACCTGAACCAGTTGTCACATCAGAATCGACACCATCATTTAAACCAAAGAGTAATTTTATATAATATTTTTAATTAATTTTCATTTTATAATTCATATATAAACAGATCGATTTGCGAGACCATCATTTGGTAGTAGACACACTAAACCAACAGCAGCACCATTAACGACCGAATCACTTCCATCTTCTGTTGTTGCTACTAATGAAGATATTATTATTAAGGAAGAAATTAAACCAGTTGCGAATAGTTTACCAAGCAGAGGCAGAAGTAATATAACAAAAAATTCTAAAACGTTTTTAACAAAAATTATTTTTATTTTCATTTATATTTTTTTTTTTACTAAAGCACGTAATCGCTTTAATTTACGTGGCACAAGTCCTGTAACTACAATAACAACAACAACAACAACAACAACTGAAACATCTAATGAAAAAGATAAAGATGATAAGGATGACATAAGTGAGAATATTATAGCGCCAAAGTCAACAATACGGCAAAGACCATCGTTTCAAATTCGACCACGTGGTGGAGTGGGTCGATCAACAGCAACAATAACTACACCATCAACAACAACATTAGCTGATAATGAAGATCGAGGCGAAGAAAGTAATTCAAATAATGGTGATGATAAGAAAATGGATGAAAAAGTTGTGTTACCAGTGAGACCATCGAGGTACGTTTAAGTGTTTTTTTTTTTTTTTTTTTTTTTTGTCATTTAATTATTTCCAATGTTGATCCACATTTGGAAATTTATACACCATAGAGACAATACCTTACCATATCGGAGTTAACACTTGTGGAATTCCAAGAATGTTGATGAATCTGAAATGAAATTGAAATTGAGAGAAATTTATACAAAAAATACGTGTCATCTGTACACACAGAAATTAATATTGGAAACCCTCAATGTGTATCAGATCTGAAATTTTTCTGTTTCCAATTTTCTATGTACCTATGAACCCAATAAATGGCTTCCTTGGTTCTTGTACACTAAAACTTCTGACAGACGCTTTCATAAACTATTGCCCGATTTGACTATATACATTAACACCACACCTCCCCCCCCAAATACATTAATAATATCCAAATATGTTCAATGAAAATATTCAATATTTCATTTACAGATTTAATGTTGGTCGCCCAAATCGTTTATTGAATCGTGGTAGAAATTCTGGATTAAATAATTTACGTAATCCATTATCATCATCATCATCATCATCATCAGCATCATCAATTGATACAGAATCATCAACATTAACATCATCAAATGAACAACAACAAAATGTCGAGTCGGGTAAAGTTGATAATAAATTGGACGAAAATAATCAAAATGAATTATCAACAACACTGGCAACAACTGTAAGTGGTATAAATCGTTTAAAAAATAGACCTAGAATACAAATAATGGCAAGACAAGATCGTCCAAAATCACAATCATCACCAATTGTAATTAATAGAAAAGTGAATCCTTTATTGGCCAAAAAAAGATTACCACCAGGATTGTCAACAACAAGTGAACAGCCATTAATTGAAAAACAAGAGTCAAGCGATGAAGAAAATGAACCGGAAAATAATGTTGGTTTAACTGATTCAAATGTTGAGGATGGTCAAGAGGATAAAAATAATAAAAAAGATGAATCAACTGAGGTTATCGAAGTCACATCAGAAACATTGCGTGGTTTAGGTAATTTAATATTATAAAAATTTGGAGAAAAAATATAAAACAAAAATAACAAAAATTTAATTTATTTATTGATTTTTTTTTTTTTTTTTGGTTCACTTTCATTTTTAAAATAGGACTCTTAGGCAATCGAAGAAGGTTACCACTTAGACGTCCTGGAACAATACTATAATTTAATTTAATAAATTGAAAAAAAAAAAATTGTACCAAATTATATTATATGAGAAATAAGCCTTTTAAATTAAAATAAAACAAAAACGAAAATTTAAAAAAGAAAAATAAAAAAAAAAAACAATGAAAATCAAA